>CABEEJ010002155.1:32049-48179 GCA_901482245.1 Timema douglasi
GGAATAAAACTATAAATAAACTTTGTGTCCGACCTCAAATAAATATATAAATAATATTGGCCTAAATTACTGTGGTTAACTATCACATTAATGTATTACCATCTGTTTTCATTACAGTCATCCAAAGTGATAGATGTCAGCTGTTGGCGTAGTGATATATTAGGGATTACTTCTAGTAACATTTCGAACTGTCATCCAGGTAAACTTAGCTCATGAATGACTTATAGCGTGGGTTTGCTTGTTTCATCATAAGTTAACAGGTGGGGGGCGATAGTGTGATCGGAACCCTTCACACCGGCGAGTCGAGTCACCCCGAGTCTAGCCGAGTATAACCGAGTATAACCGAGTCTAGACGAGTCAAGAGTCCATGATGCAGCAGATTACAGACTTCGTCCGTCCAGCCGAGTCAAGTGTATTATTTCCAAGGATAACAACAGAATGGACACTGAATACCTCATTGTTCTCGTTCAAGAGAATCCTGCGATTTATAACCCGCCCCATCCCGAACATCGGGATAGAAATACAGTTTCCGCTATTTTGAAACAAATGTGAAAAACTACCAAAGATGTATCGTTTCACATTAAGTGGGTAAATTCACACTAAGCGACGTCTTTCTAGACGTCTACGCCGGCGCTCTTTATACAATGGTATTTATAGAAACCGTTAGGACTGCATCCATCTTGAACGAGATCTTTGATCAAACTAGTGGGCTCGATGACTCGACTAGACTCGGGGACTCGTTGGTGTGTAACCGGCCTAAGCATTCACTAACGTTCTTGCATGGCGCCCCTAGACTCGTGGTCAGGTACACTGACCACTACACCACAGGGTCGGTAACACTCGAGGTATAGGTATAGCCCATTCATATATAATACAGTAGCCCCACGGCTTCTTTGGTGCTGACTGACAGCTCACAGCTGACTTCTGACAGTCAAAATTTAGGTATATATCTAAATTTATGACCGTCAGAAGTGACAGCTGCTAAACACATGTTTTTGCAGATCATCTGGTTCGGCACAGGGATACGTAATTTGGTCTGGTAACTTTTTAAAGCTGTCAGTCAGCACCAAAGAAGCCATGGGCCTACTGTACTACTATAAAGCCACATGGCTGACTCACTCACTGACATTAATGTTTACACACTTCCAGATGAGCTAGAAACTTTAAATTTGGCAAACTTATTGCTTATAGCCTGTAACCGACGGGAACAATCAAAAAAGCTAGAAGTTTTAATTTTCAATTCCCCCTCTTCCCCCCAAAAAAATTCAAAATGGCGGTGCAACTTTAACGTCGGTGTGGACCTTTCTTTGGAGGTCTCATGTGGCTAAACGGTAAGACCTATAAAAAAAAAACGGCTCTGGAATTACATTAGTTTACATCCACTTGCAAAGAGAACCCACTGGGGGTTTTGGGGTGGAGCCCTCAGCGAGTATTAAATATAAACTTGGAACCAAATCCTTCAAACCGTTTCTGATCTGTGTTTGTTTCTAAAGACTCATTATAATCTCTACATCAACATTTTTCACGTTTACTATAGTTTCCCTTTAGTAAAAAATAAAAATCTTCAAACACGTTTCTGTAACAATAAATAAAAAGAAGATTTAGATCCACCTTTCAAATATTCTAAACGGTTGATCAACCAAAAAGATTATTTTAAGCTACTGCAGTACATATTATATGAAAGTTTCAGTCAACTTGTTTAGTAAATTCAAGTAAGGGAAATATATAATTATATTGTTTGAAATACAAACAAAGACAGTTTAGAGTTTATTTTTGCTTACGTACTTTTTTCTTCCTTTGTTTGTAGCTTGTTAAAGTTGTAAGTACTTAAACTATTTCTGACAATGAATATGTTTTAATAATTATTACTAACGGGTTATGTGGAAACAACGTTCTAGTTATTCACATGTTTTTGTTTTGTCACATATGTCTTTACAACGAACTAGTGGATTGTTACAGTGGTGTCCCGAAAAAAATGGTACCAGCGACGTTTCGCACCAACAGATTTTTCACGACATTTCATACCACCCAACCTGAATGACTTTAAAATATTCACGATGCAACAAATAGTACCACCTCTATCTATTTAGCCTTAAAATAAAAACTAGCTAATATGTGCAAGCAAGTTTCATTATTGGATAGTAGATACAGTAGCCCCATGGCTTCTTTGGTGCTGACTGACAGCTCACAGCTGACTTCTGACAGTCAACATTTAGGTATGTACCTACATTTTGACTGTCAGAAGTGACAGCTGCTAAACAAATGTTTTTTCAGATAATATGGTTCGGCGTAGGGATACATAATTTGGTCTGGTAGCTTTTCAAAGCTGTCAGCTGTGAGGTGTCAGTCAGCACCAAAGAAGCCATGGGGTTACTGTAGCTGTGGGAATGTCAAAATTTCAGTTAGTGTAAGTCAAATAGTGAGTTAGGTTAGATAAGGTTAAGTTAGGTTAGGTTAGGTTTGGATATGTTAAGATAGATTTCAAATACTTGAAACGTTCCGTTACCATTGATATTCTCTTTTGTGACGTGACCTTGAATATCAGAAGTATTTTACACACTAATAAAATTAAATTCGCCTGTAATAATTTAAAACTGAAGCATGGTAAACACTCCCATCAAGTGGTACCATTTTTTATATCGTAAATATGTTACCCTTCTCAGGTAGCCATCTCCCTGAGGGGTACGAAATGTCGCGTGGTACCATTGGTCGCATATTCGTTACAGCGATAGATGCAGATCTTAGGCGTGTCAACGGGAAAAGGGGACGAGGGGGAGGGGGGCTGGTAGATCATGGCCCCTCTAATTTTTTTTTAGTACCGCGTCTTACTGCCTATTCAGGTTATACGTTTATTTACTAATTACACTAATGAGTTAGGGATTGTGAAGGTTGAATTTAGAAGAAGTGTAGGCACATTTGAGCTGAGATAAGGTGGAAAGCTGTTTATAAAAATCGCCCTTAGTACACCCGACTGGGATTTGAACCCAAATCTCCCTGTCATTGGAAGAATAGTACTACACGAGAGTAGTGCCTTAGAGCAGGGGTCTCTAACTTTGTTCTATGCAGGCCACATTTTTGCGGGCCAAAGTAACGTTCACCTGTTATTCAAGTAACTGGTGACCTGGCGGTCTAGGGGTAAGGTGTTAGACTTCTATGCTGGCAGCTGGGGTTCAATCCTTGGTCCCGGCAAAAAATTATCTGATTATCAAACCCTTCCTTCACCTCTGACAAGACATCTTGTGAATGTGGGGAATGCCAGGCCTCCACCGTGGTTCGGATTCCACGTTAAACTGTAGGTCCTCCATTTCATCTCACAATCACCCTACCATTACACATTAGCGTAAGTGCGTATAACCCGAACGGGTAGTAAGACGCGGTAATAATAATAATAATAATATTTTAAATTAACAAGGAAAAATCTTTTTTCCAAATGTTATGTAGGCCTAAATACCAAGTAGCAATAACATTCGCAATATAAATATTACCTGGAAACTCTTTGCCTTCCGATATCGTGCATGTAGGCTGCCACGACACCTCTCTTCAATAAATTTCGATACAAAGTACGTGCTTGGAGTTTAGTCAAACCCATTCTCTTGCTTAGTTCAACTTGACTGCAACCCTTGGGGCCTGCTTCATCCACAATGTTGAATGCTTGTGTCAGAAGGGGTTGGTCCAGATACACATCGTCACCATGTAACAAGCCTGATGAAAAACTTTCAATGTAACTTACCTACTCAAAAGTGGTTACAATCAAGATCACTTTAAACAAATATATAGACAGTTAACCTTTCAGTTCAACAAAGAACCCTAGGTAAAAATAAATAGACAGCCCTTAATGTAAATATATCGATAGCTGATACAGCTGCCTTTGAAACTTGTTTTTAAAACTTTTGTTGTGCCTGATGATACTTTTATCTCAACAATAAATACACCAGCACTACCCAGGTAATGTCCTGATTATATCTCCAACTTTTAACTATGGCTGTATCCGAATAGTCTACTTATGCGACGTCACGTTGGCTCGTGGCGTTGATAGCTGCATTGGCAATAATGTGACCAAGTGTAGATCTGTCTGAATAGTCGCGGACTAGACCGATGCAGTTTCTCGAGGTATTGGTAACCATGGATACGAACACTACAAGCTATGTGGCTTTGGTGCGGTGTTTGACTGGCAATTGTTTTATTATTATCGTTCCGCCTGTTGAGCACCGACTTACACAAATTATTCGGTAGGAAGAAGCACTGTGGGTCCAAGTGTGTTGCTGTTCGAATAGTTTGATGCAGTCCTCACTATTAAAACCGCGAGAAATGTAAAATTATCAAGACTGCATGAAGTCTGCATCAATTCAAGTGTACTTGACTATTCGGATACAGTCTATGATTCAACCCACTTGGTAGCTGCATGGTCTATGGTGCTACTCTTGCAATAGATTATCCTCCCGATGATAAGGGAGATAAATTGGTTCGATCCCAGTAGGGTGTAGTGAGGGTGGTTTTCCCTAAGTAGTTTCTCACTCTCTCCCCAGCTCATTGACGTGATTAACACTAAAGTGTATAACCCAAATGGGTACTAGGATGCAATTCTCATAAAATAAAAAATTATAATTTAACCCAGAGCTTTATTTTAAATGCCATTTTTGCTTTATAAAAATCAAATTTGAGTTTGCTTGAAATTTCTGTATTGACAATATTGAAAAATTCAGTTTATAATCACTGATATATAACACAATAAAGCTTCAACAATGAAAAGATGAACAGTTCAAACTTTACAATGCCACCCGCCTCGGTGGTGTAGTTGGCTAACGCGCTTGTCGTGTTGAGCTCAACTGCTGAGGACGGGGAGATCGAGGTTCGAATCTCGGTCGGGTGAACCGGGTGTGGTTTTTCCTAAACGGTTTTCCACTCTACCTCCACGCAAATGCGGGTTCACTTCCTCTAACTCAACCTTCCCAATTCCTAATCCATTAGAGTAATTAGTACTGAAAGCGTATAACCCAAACGGGTAGTAAGACGCGGTGCTAAATATTATTATTATTATTATTATTATTTACAATGCTGACAGTGGGCTAAGAAGTAGTGGCTGTCTCTCAAATAAAAGTGAATGTTCAATTTTATTGAAAATCCTCAGGAGTGAGTGTGAAACGCACTATACAACGTCCACATAACTAATCACACCATTCCCTTACGGGTCATGCAAGCTAAAAAAAACAACTTCGTACTTAATCCATCTTTACTAACTTTCTCCACTCTTGCCTATCTTTGCATATTTCCTTCGCTTCAACAATATTCACACACCGAGTCATACGTACTCTTTACTTGACATATTCATCTACAACATTTAGCCACGTCTTACATGACCTACCCCTTTATATAAATTGTTTTGTCTCTTGATCCATACTCATCCTCTCGATATGCCCAAACCAACATAAGACACTTCTTTCACAATGACATATTGTATTCCCTTTCAAATCACACTCCTTCAGCCCACATTCATTACCGACTCTGTCCATACGAGTTTTCCCACATACATTTCTTAGATATATCTCATTCCAGCCACATTAACCATGCTCTTGTGTTTCTCCTGACAAATCCATGCTTCAAATCCGTAAACTCACGTTGGCATTAACACACTTTTATATACTGCCATCTTTGCCTCTCCCTTGTAATTACAAGTTATTCTTTGGGTTTGACACCTTAATTAATCATTCAAGAGGAATGAATGTACATTTTGGTTTAAATTTATATGTGATAAAATATTTTAAATACCCATTATATAATCTATGAAAATAAGATCCAAAATTGAAATTATTAATATAACCTCATATGAGGTATGCCTGAACAAAAATTTTGCAATTTACAGCATTTTGAATTTTTACTCAACCTTATGATACTATCGTCAGTGTATAATGGTGTATTGCTATTGATACGTAAATATGATGTTATAACAGATAAAACCTTTCGTAAGCTTCTTTTGTGATCTGAGTTGAATTATTAGTATCATGCTTTTATTAATTTGATTTGATTTATTTTTTATTATATAAAAATCAACAGGCATCAAACATAAAATTAAATACATTAAACCACAAAACAAAAAAAACAAGGTCTTAAAAAACATGTGTAAAAAATACAATTAAACCTAAACGTTTAGATATATTTAAATGTTTTTGTAAGGATTGGAACTATCTAGTTAATAGTAAAGAAGAAAGAAATAAGAATATTTGTATTCAACCAATTTTTAACAGTCTGGGCACGATTACTTCTGGTTTTACCCACAAATTTATTAATATTATTGATATGTAAANGCCGCCAGAATAGAAGTCCGACACCTTACCCCTTAGACCGCAAGGTCATCAACCGGTAATGACCGATCATATTATATATTTGTAAGAATTGTAGGCTATAATGACTTGCACATTCCTTAAATATTCAGTTTTGTTTATTCTTGCATTTCACGAAAGTAATAATAATAATAATAATAATAATGATATCGGCACCTTGTAGTCTAGTGGTCAAAGTTACTGGCTAGAGATCGAGAGGTCCCGGTTTCGATCCCCGGTGCTTTCAGATTTTTCTGTGAAGCAGTGAGTCTGGAACGGAGTAAACTCATCCTCGGGGGCAATTGCGGGGGCTACTTGGATAAATAAGTACCTAGCGACTCCAGTCTAGAAAACTGAGGTTAACGGCTGGAGTGTTCATTGTGCTTACTACATGACACCCTCTTTGCACAAATGTTGTAACTATCTTCGCCAACATACGGCGGCCGATCGGTAAGTATCGCTCGCCTTTTGCTAGACGTCATGAAGTTTTAATTTTTTTAAATATTTTTTAGCTAAATATAAATATTGGAAATCACCTCTGACAAGACATCTTGTGAATGTAGGGAGTGCCAGGCCTCCACCGTGGTTCGGATTCCACGTTAAACGGTAGGTCCTCCATTCCATCTCACAATCACCCTACCATTACACATTAGCGTAAGTGCGTATAACCCGAACGGGTAGTAAGACGCGGATGCTAATAATAATAATAATAATAATAATAATAATAATAATAATAATAATAATAATAATAAATATTGGAAATTAAAATTATGGAAATTAAATACCAGTATGTAGGAGAAAAAAACCATAAGGAAGGACTAGAAAGAGATGGGAGGAACAGATTTCAGAAAGTGTGCAAGTGAAAGGAGAGTAATGGAAGAAATTAAAGGAGGAAGAATGGTGGAAGGATAAGAGGAAGATGGAGGCATTTTACTAATCTGACTCAGACATGTGCTGGAAACAGTTGACGATGATGACAGTGATGATGATGAAATATTTTATTCACCAATACACAATCATACACAAATCACAATTTCCATTGTGAGGTAAACAAATAATTATTATACAGATGAGCCACTGAAACACACAGCAGGAAAAAGTGGAACTCTACCAAGAAAACCGAATTTTCATTGGAAGCTACTATTTTTTCCCTAACTTTTAGACCCCTAAACTTTTAATATGAGTGCACGTTTATCAAAAATTGGTTCAACCATTTTATCGTTTTTTCAATTACAGGAAATTGTTTTATCGTATCATTTAAATAGATCTATATTTATCAGAAAAAAAATTAATTTACCAAATATATAGAAAAAAATGTTAGTTAAGGATTTCATTTCTTATCTTCTCGCTCAAATAGCAACATATCCAGGTATTTTTAAACGACTTAGTGTCTTATCATATAAATTATGAAACTTTGCGACTAATATGTAAATAAAGTTAAACTAAACAAACCTACTGAGGCAATATTTTAGTTATTTTAAACCCATAAACTTTATAATAAGAAATTTAAAAAAAAAATACATATATATATATATATATATATATCAACAGTAGTCCCCATGGCTTCTTTGGTGCTGACTGACAGCTCACAGCTGACTTCTGACAGTCAACATTTAGGTATATACCTATATTTTGACTCTCAGAAGTGACAGCTGATAAAAACATGTTTTTTGCAGATTATATGGTTCGGCGTAGGGATACATAATTTGGTCTGATAACTTTTCAAAGCTTTTAGCTCTCAGCTGTGAGCTGTCAGTCAGCACCAAAGAAGCCATGGAGCTACTGTATATTGGCCTTAACACGTCTTTCCTTACAATCCTCCTTAGGCCAAATGAAATATTTTACAGTCGACACTTTTGACCAAAAGTAACGAAGCCGATAAAATAATAATAATGCTCTATTTAATACACGTTAACAGCCTAGGTGGCGTATTTATCTAACGCGCTAGTTTCATGTTGAGCTAGACTGCTGAGGACGGGGAGATCGATGTTCAAATCTCGCCCGGGTGAACCTTTTCCCTTTCTTTCCTAAAATTGTTTTCCACTCTCCCTCCACACAAATGCGGATACACTTCCTCTATTTTCAACCTTACCAATTCCTAACCTATTATCGTAATTATTACTTAAGCGTATAAACCGAACGGGTAGTAAGACGCGGTGGAAAATAAAAATAAATAAATGTTGACCCCAGATTCAGTTACCGAACTGTCTAATTTCACGCAAATGTGGGTAGAACACCCCTAAAATTATTCCTTACTCATCCTTACCCACTTAGAGTAATTCTAAATTATGTGTATAGCTTGAATAGGCAATAAAACGCGGTAATAAATAAACAAACTAACCTTAAACTTGGAACAGTTTGGGGCTCGAACCGAAGCGTATCGTGACCGGATGTGTGTTATGTTAATCAGGTTGAATTCGAACCGGGACAACTTAACAGGAAACCAAGCTGTGTGATTACTCGTTCAATATTTAACCGCCTAACCGATCGTTCACCGAAATTGAGTATTCTTAATAATACATATTTTATATAAATAAAGTTTATAACCGGGAACCGTTTATGCTGAATACCATGACGAATCAAACATAACATCCTATCGAAACGAATCTTGACTGAAATCACTGTTATTAGGGAACTAGTCAGAATAAAGACTTCGCAGCGCTCGGCCCAAAATTGACCTTGAAGATAATGTACAATTTGAACCATCTAACATAAAATATATTTATATAATTACTTCTAATTTGAAGGTATTCAACGCCTTGGATTTTTGGGTAGGGCTTACTCACCTGAAGGTTCCGGTTTATGTCCCCGGGGAGGAGTGAAATTCAGTGGCGTTCCTTGGAAGTGATTCCAGGGTAATGTCAGGATCACGATCTACTTAACTTCACTTGACGTTAAAAAAATAATTAAAAAATAGTGTGTGATCAGGATTTTCGTTATGTAATGTAACAATTCGAACAAAACACAAGACAATGGAATTGAACTGTCTGAAAACAATTTGTTCGCTAAAATGAAACCCAAGCATTTAAGACTTGATTATGTTACAAGTACTTTCAATATAAACTTTACTGGATATGCAAAATAAAGTGTAACAAGACGCTACAACGTTTTGGAGTTCACGAGACGCCGAAAAAAAAAAACTGTACTGAAGAATTCGCCTGTTTTCTAGAAACAAATAAATGAATTACTAAGTAAGCAGCCACCCGCCTCGGTGCCGTAGTTAGCTAACGCGCTATTTTCGTGTTGAGCTAGACTGCCGAGGATGGGAAGATCGAGGTTCGAATCTCGGTCGGGTGAACTGGGGGGTGGTTTTTCCTAAATGGTTTTCCACTCTCCCTCCACGTAAATGCGGGTTCCCTTCCTCTAAATTCAACCTTCCCAATTCCTAATCCATTAGCTTAATTGGGTGACCTGGTGGTCTAGGGGTAAGGTGTCAGACTTCTATGCTGGCGGCCGGGGTTCAATCCTCGGTCCCGGCAAAGATTTATCTGATTACCAAACTCTTCCTTCACCTCTGACAAGACGTGTATTAATCACAACTTGTGAATGTGAGGAATTCCGGGCCTCCACCGTGGTTCGGATTCCACGTTAAACTGTAGGTCCTTCATTTCATCTCACAATCACCCTACCATTATACATTAGCGTAAGTGCGTATAATCCGAACGGGTAGTAAGACGCGGTGCAAAATAATACTAAGTAGTCCTGTTGACGTCACTCGCAGCACGATTGGTTGGATATAACACGTGGTTTCCTTCCATTAACGTAAACGTTCTTAAGTTAAGTGAACGTTAAGTTAACTGCAACGTAATCGTTTTCACTTAAAAAATATGAGGATAACCTTTACGTTACGTTACTTAAAAGTTAAGTGAACGTTAAGTTGACCGTGATCTCAGCATAGGCAAAGTTACCGTACCTGTGAATTGTTATCATCCCTAATTTTATTAAGTGTTCTGTCTTACGGTAGGTACATTCCTTTTCGTCAGTGGGCTTCAGATCCCAGAAGTTTCTTCTTTCCTTCAAGTCATCCAATATTAGAAATCCTCCTCTTTCCTAAGCTCCTCTTTCCCTCAACCTTGCCTTCTATGACGTGATGCAGAAAAGAAGACAGTTCCTCCTAAGGATGTGTTCGATCTTATTTGTCTTGTACCGAAAGAATAACATCCAAAATGGTTCTCTTCTCCCCCACTCTTCTTATAGAACGTGTTCATTTGTCACCCTGTCTGCCCACCTGATCTTCTCAAGTCTTCTCCAGCATTACATTTCAAGGATATCCTGACGCAAACAGAAACACATTCCTTTGTGAGGTAGGTACGTAGAGCCAGCACCCATAGACTCGACTGACTTTACAACTTCTGGATTAATTCATTTTAGATTTGTTTGGATGTTTCCCACAGTCAACTCTTACACTCACACACCAAGGGAAATTTATTTTTGTTAGTTATTTTTCTACTCAAAAGTGCGGGAAAGGTTTTTCCCACACAACTTCCACACATATGTATGTGGTATCGAATGAAAACTATCGATACATTAATTTTAAAAAATCTATTTGAGATATTTAATATACACCTTTTGGACCGATTAGTTATATTAGCACACGAGAATTTCTATGATCGAGAGTGAAAGGGCCTACCAATATTGCCCCGGGAAGGTATTTTCACACACATTCCAGGGTTCTTTTACTTGCTACAATTGATACATGCCCAAATGCTTTACTTCCACTACTATCAATAGTTCTTTAATCAATTAGTTCAAACCCACATGTTCATTTTATTTTCAATATCAATTAAGAAAAATCTACCCTAATTTTTATTTTTTTTAAGTCTAACTTACATTATCTAACTTGTTATGTGATTGGACTGCTTTAATATTTTATATAAAACAAATCTATGGGGCTCACATTCTACAGTTATCAGGGGCCCCCGAATTGCCTAGAACCGGCCCTGCAGTTCTCCTCCCTGCCCCCCCCCCCCCCCNCATAGTCGTGGGAAGTGGGGGTCCGTAGCTCCGCCACTGTTTAAGAAAGGTCCTTTGTGAGCCCACTTACACGTGCTAAGAACCGCAATCTTATTACGTATGTTTTCTTGTAAACCCGCAAATACCGCAGAAGATGGAAATTTTAACTTCTCGGTTAAGCTTGTAAGACGCGGTGCTAAATAAAAAAACACTTGTAAGTTCGATCAACCTGGGGTATTCCCCGAGTATCCCAACGCAACTCGCCAAACAGGCTTGTTGGTTTCTGCATACGTCTTGAAGTGGGAGCAGCGTTGCCAACTGTACGATCTAGATAAAGGCGCTGCACGAGTTCTGGGGAAATTCCAAGTTCGGTTCGATTTTTTTTTTTAGTAGATGTTCGAAATCAACTCGAATTTCTGTTTTAAAAATCTCAAAACATTCCACCAAGAACTTTTTTTTTAAATTTTAAAGTTCAATTTCCAAATGGTCTTAAGGCATCATTCTTGCAATAAAATTGACTGCGGATGACGGGGAGATGGGTGATTTAATCCCAAATGAACTGAGGATTTTTTTCCTCATTGGTGTTCCTCTCTCTCTCTCTCTCTCTCTCTCTCTCTCCCCTCTATAAAATGCGGGCGGACTTCCTCTAAATTAAACCTTACTCACTCTCAACACATTGGGTGATTATTACATCTTCGTCCAACCCAAGGTCGTGGTAAACCAATAATTTGACGGGGGAGGGGGTTGTTTGGTGGGCACATCCCACAATTTCCGGAAGCTAGAAAAAATTCTAAATGATAAACGGTTCTAGAAGCTCTTTAAAGTGCTTTTTACGGTAACACAGCCTCCTAATTTGGTCTTGATGCCTTAATGATGATATTGTTTGAACCATAAATAAAGCCACATATACATTGTTCATAAATTTTTGGGGGGGGCAGGGGGTGTTTGAAACATCCCCCCTCCCCCGACTACGGCCTTGGTCTAACCCAAACAGGTAGTAAGACACGGTGATTAAAAAATAAATAGACTGTTGAATTGGCAACCCTGACTGGAAGTGAGAAGCAGACACACAGATGATGGCCGTGACTCGTCAGCCCCGCGCTATGACGTCAGTCGTAGTAAAAAAAGAAAAGAAAAATAAGCTCCGAGCGACCTCTGCCATAATTAAGCTGACCGCAAAAATTTCCCGCGCAACATTACTTACGTATATAGTAATAGAATATTTTATGTTTTTTTCCACTGTTTGAAAGTTAAGGTAAGTTACAAATGACGTTCGATTCAATACCAACTATTTGAGGCCTAATCTAGGTAAATCGAGCTACAGTAGCCCCATGGCTTCTTTGGTGCTGACTGACAGCTAACAGTTGACTTCTAACAGTCAACATTTAGGTTTACACCTAAATTTTGACTGTCAGAAGTGACAACTGCTAAACACATGTTTTTACAGATCATCTGGTTTGGCGTAGGGATACGTAATTTGGTCTGGTAACGTTTTAAAGCAGTCAGTCAGCACCAAAGAAGCCATGAGACTACTGTACCTATATTCCTACCCGGCAATATAGCCGAGTTAAAATTAAGGGTGAGCACTCGTCTTCGAAATAATACCTTTGTTCCGGCAAGGGCGTAACAGGGGCTATTGTCGGGAGGTGAAGAAGGGGGGGGGGGGGGGGGGGGGNTGGTTTTCAGGCTGTTTCAAATTTTAAAAAAACACAACACTGTTTTGATTCGCAAATTTGTAATTTTTGTTTTAAAATTAGAACATAAAATCGCAATAAAAGTAATAAATATGAACAGTACATATGCCTAATATGTTTAATGTTTTAGTATCAATAAAAAAAATCTTTGGTTATAATACCAATCTTACTAATCTAATTACAGTGAAACGTCAATAGTCCGGAATTACGGATAATCCGAAAACACTTTTCGGAAAATACGTGCGGGGGAAAAAATTAAGTTATTTAAAGTATATTTTATTGGTTAATAAGCTCAAAGTTAAAATAGAACTGTAAGAAAGAATAAATGGTTTGCATTTACATGTTGTAGTCAACACAATGTGTTTTTCTGTAACTAGAAATAATTACAGTACATATTAACGTTATATATATAAATCAGTAAAATGCATGAAAATTTGATTAAACTCAGTCAACTGTAAATTTAAAATTCGTGAAAATACTGTCTCCCTGTACTGTCCCGGTTAATCAGAATTTTCGCTTATCCGAACAAGCTTCGATCCCAATCGGTTCGTATTAACGAGGTTCTAGGTACTGCAAAGTGTTATTTTTAAGCAACAAATTCTAATTTGCAAGTAACACTGTTTACAAACCGTCTAGAAACCCTGTTCACTTCTACCGGAACATCTCATTAAAGATGAAGTAATGAAATACCCGAAAGCCGTATTGGTAACAATGTATTTGATTATATCCAAATCGCGGGTTGGGGCAGCGATAGTACCAAAAACACACACCAATTCTAGATTCACGTTATTTTTTTAGTGTATGCCACTAGGGTTTGTCGAATGGACATTCCTCGAGGTAAATTCTCCTTGGATTGAAGTTGATAATTTTCCTTGGTGATCAAATCAGACGGGGTGAAAATTAGTAATATATTAATTAATTTTATATCCAATAGTAGGCCTACATTATATTCATTAATAATAACCATATTTCACATGGTTTAAGACGTTAGTCTCACAATACGCCCTGAATACTCAATCGATTTGTTTATAGTGTTATTATTATTATTATTATTATTATTATTATCACCGCGTCTTACTACCCGTTCGGGTTATACGCACTTACGCTAATATGTAATGGTAGGGTGATTGTGAGATGGAATGGAGGACCTACAGTTTAACGTGGAATCCGAACCACGGTGGAGGCCTGGCATTCCCCACATTCACAATATGTCTTGTCAGAGGTGAAGGAAGGGTTTGGTAATCAGGTAAATCTGTGCCGGGACCGAGGATTGAACCCCGGACCCCCAACACAAAAGTCTGACACCTTACCCCTAGACAGCCAGGTCACCTGTTTATAATGTTGAATTCGAATCATTTGAGATAAACTAATATACAAAAAAAAACTTTCAAGGGGCCGCCGCCAAATTGAAACGGATAGAAAGATATACTAAACCAAATACATACATCGTTTGGCTTACGTTCAAAGGGATTAGGGAAAATTGCGCCTTCCTAGAAAAAAAGGTGAAAACTGCGCCCTCCTATCAATCATCACACCATTAGGTGGGGAAAGTGCGCCCCACACACTGTTTTACACACTTACAAAACAAGTAGGCCCAAGGACCTAACAAAGTGTTTTAAGAATCTAGTCCAAACTCAAAAAATGGAGTAAAAGTTGTCAATAATTAGTTTGGTAACTTCATTTTATACGTTCACATTAAATGCTTACAGATACACACTAATCTTTATTTTAGTGAAAACTCTAACCTAACCTAACCTAACCTAACCTAAACAACAGGAAAAAAGACAGGTGCGATGAATCGATGTACTTTGACCTCCTCAAGACCTCGTGATTTGCGATGAGTCGATTTGAAATACCCGCCCTCCTAAACAAAGGGATGCGATGAACCGATGTACGCCGGTGAAAATGTTAAGGCCGTGAGGAAAGTAAGAAAAGTGCGCCCAGACAAGGTCGTATGGGCGCACTTTTCTCACCTATTAGTGTGATGATTCACGGGAGGGTGCAGTTTTATCTTTTTTTTTATAGGAAGGTGCGGTTTTCTCGGGCGCAATTTTCCCGACGTCGTTCAAAGAATGTCCCCACCAAATTTTGTTAAAAATTTGTAATATGCATTTGACAGCTATCGTGGAGCAAACATCCGGAGAGATAGATGGTGTTATGTGAAATGGTCATATGACCTCCCTACACTCGGTTAAATGATATATTGTATGGCTCCAATGCGCCGGCTGGTTTCATATTTCCCTGCACCGTGTCCTATAACTTTTATTATTTTAGCGTACATTTCATAGATAAAATTTATTAACTTTGTCCAAAAACGTGAATATAAAAAAATACAACTTTGGTATTTATCATATAAAATTTAAATGGAAAATTATTATTATTATTATTAGCACCGCGTCTTACTAACCGTTCGAACTATACGCACTTACGCTAATGTGTAATGGTAGGGTGATTGTGAGATGAAATGGAGGACTTACAGTTTAACGTGGGATCCGAACCACGGTGGTAGATTTATATCACTTAAGAAAAACCGGTCGACTCCCGTTGGGTTTGAACCCATGAACATCGGATCCTGAGGTGAGCGCTTTACCCCAAGGCCACCGAGTTATACATTAGTTCTGTAAGTATGCGGATATTCAGGTAGTAAGACTCAGAGAACGAAAATATAAACTAGTAATTAATACTATGTCATCAACTAACTATGTAAACAAATCCCTAGTGACGCAACCCGCGCTGGAAACGATTTGACGCGTCTTCGAGTGAAAAATAACAATGTCCACATGCCTTTCCCTATTTGAGCGGTACGTCACATCCGTATATCTTCTTTAAGGATTGCGGTTATATATATACACACACTCGCGTTGCTCGTTGGGGGCTACGCCCCCAAACCCCCCCGTGAGTGTACCTGATGTAATTCCAGAGCCGTTTTTTGATAGGTCTTACCGTTTAGCCACAAGAGACCTCCAAAGAAAGGTCCGCACCGACTTTAAAGTTGCTCCGCCATTTTGATTTTTTTTTTTCAGGGGAGTAAATTTTTTTGTTTTAAATTTTTGGAATTTTTCCGTCGGTTACACGCTAGAAATTATAAGTTTACCAAATTTAAAGTTTCTAACTCATCTGGAGGTAGGTAAACATTAATGCCAGTGAGTGAGTTAGCCGTGTGGCT
>CABEEJ010002155.1:48305-60054 GCA_901482245.1 Timema douglasi
TATATATATATATATATATATATATATATAGTATAGTATAGAGGAAACTAGAAATATTATGTTATGGCAAGATAAATTAAAATTATAAGCTATAAAAAAATCCTTGGGATTGTTTTTATTATTTAAAACGGAGCATTTATTTGATATTTAAGCGTATAACCGAACGGGTAGTAAGACGCAGTGCTAAATAAATAAAATAAAATGATATTTAAGGGAGAAAAGGGGCTATTCAACACTGGATTTTCCACCGTCACCAACAAAACAACACAATATGATACATAATAATCAAATAATAAACAAAACATCAATTTCAGTGTCCGAATGGTTTAAGGTGTCACTCTCATTATAGACTGACCGGCTGATGACTGGAAGATCGGGATTACGAATCCCGGTCAGGTCTACTTTGCTCAGTGTTTAAAGCATTCAGATACTAAGCCAAAGGTCCCGGGTTTGATTACCATGTCCAAGTGTCATTTTTTAAATTTAAAGAATATACTATTTAGATGCGGCTATGAACGTAACAAACAATTATAATAGTTTGACTATTTTAATCCATCATTATAATTATATTATTTATACATATTTACTTTCTCTCGACACCTTGGAGGAAAAGTATTGTGATCATAAAAAAAATCAAACTCGAGATTTTGATAAATGACGACGTTACATAGCCCCTTGAAAATGAAAAAGGGATTTTCGCGACGCAGTCTTTCTGTTTGTCCGTCTGTCTGTTTGTACCTCGGACTAGAGCCGAAACTATTTTACCGATTGGGCTCAAACTTGGTATCTGATGTTTTCATAAGTTCCCCCCGAAGTGTTTTTGGAATTAACTATCTAACCCTACAGTAGACTTAAGGGTAATTTACAAAATGGAAAAAAGAGAAAAAAATCAATTTTCTCAAAATTCACTCTAACGATTTTGATCAAATTTAATATCTAGACACTGTTTATCATTATAAACAAGATGGCTACCCTCATTTTCTCATGAAAACGACTTTGGGGGTACTTTACATAAAGGAAATTTTTCCAATTTTCATAATTTCTCCACAACTATTTGAGATACGAAATAGCTCATCATTGTAAGGTTTTAGTACTATAAAAGATAAAAATCTTTTATTTGAAATATATTTTATAAAACCTATAATTTCTGAGCTATAAGAAAATATATAATATATAATTTTTAATTCTGGTCTTTGAAATTAATTAATTTTATCCTTATGCTCTTTGGTGGGAAAAGATGTTTCTTTTTTCTCCATTTTCCTGTAACAGTGTTCCTAGTTCTAATGCCATAGAGTAAATAAATAACAGTGTATATTATTTAATTTATGGTCTTTGATGTAGTGTTTCTAAAACAATTTAATATCTTATTATTTCGTTTCACAAATCTTATGAGTTTTTACTAAATGCATATTTTAAGATAAAAGTGGGAGAAAGTCTATGCGATGCATTATACCATTTATTTTACTAATTAAATAAATGCATAGTATAATTAAATCATGACTTTTAAAATATGTTTTTTTATTTGAATCATTACATTAACTAACTCACATTTACCATCGATTCTTTCTTTTTAATTTTCCTCCAGGCTACTTTGAGAACCAGATTTTAAATTAGCGGGGGCCACCAGTCAAACCAAACTGACATTTAATACTGAGACATGACGTAGATATTTCACACATGATTATTTCTTATTCCAATTTCAAAAGTAAAAAAAAAACACCGTTCCAGTTATTTCATACCGATGCAATTCAATTTATCTTAAGCGAATAATTTAATTTGATCGATACATCGTAAATTTCGATATGTACCTTATGATATATCGAATAACAAATATATTTTAAATGTCTAGGAAAAATTTCCCCCCCTAAAATCTACAACCACGCGTCTTAGCAAATGTAAAAACCGTTAAAAATTAACAACAAAAATTGTTTCTCTGTGTGAATGTTTTGACTGTCAAAAGTAACAAAATATTAACATATTGTCTTACAGATCATGTTTGCGAATTATTATTATTATTATTATTATTATTATCACCGCGTCTTACTACCCGTTCGGGCTATACGCACTTACGCTAATGTGTAATGGTAGGGTGATTGTGAGATGAAATGGAGGACCTACAGTTTAACGTGGAATCCGAACCACGGTGGAGGCCTGGCATTCCACACATTCACAAGATGTCTTGTCGGAGGTGAAGGAAGGGTTTGGTAATCAGATAAATCTGTCCCGGGACCAAGGATTGAACCTCGGCCGCCAGCACAGAAGTCTGACACCTTACCCCTAGGCCGCCAGGTCACCATGTTTGCAAATTGATATATGGTATCTTTTCCTAACTGTCAGATAACACCTCTCCTGCCTTACATGTCATATACCTATACGTAACAATTTGCCAGGGCCGTAATACTACTGAATTTTAAAATAACAGTTAAACAATGCTAGCAATCGTAAATGTTGATCAATTATATATATATATATAAAAAAAGAATCGCGAAGAATAAAACATCTTAGTAAATAGTGAAACATTTTATTTAATCGTAACACGATATTAAATATCTAATGTAAGAGTGAATAAGGTTAGTTAACTACTGCTGGGCTTATACATACATACATTTAGTGGTGCCACTAAATATATACATACATGTGTAAATTTAGTACTATGTAAATTTTCTAATTCGAATATTTTAAAAAATAATTCTAAATATCCTAAATTTAAACTAACAATTTTTATGAGTAATAATTATCCAAGAAACTGGTACATAATAAATCAATAATCTCAAAATATGATAGTCTTCATATAAACACACACATTTTATATATGCTATATAAAACACACACACAGTATATAATATATATATATAAAATCTGTAATTTTCGTATGTTTTTTCCCCATATATATATATATATATATATGGTAAAAAAACATACGAAAATTGCAGATTTAATTCAGTCAGTTTGGGCGTTTCTTTATTACATTGTCCACACAGAAATGATGAAAGCCGAACCAACACATTTCCTATTCTAGGAAACCAGCTCGCCACTGGTGTAGAATTCCCCGCTTTCTCTTTATTATGAGTCAATAAATATAACTTTATATGTAATTCTCGGCAAATGGCGTGATTTAATATAGATAGTTAAGCTAGATTTGAAATGTGTACAAACTAGAAAAAAACAACCATTGGAGAGGCTTCAAATTATAAGAATATTTCCTTCGAAAATTCGAATCAATGGTTATTTTTTCTAGCATTAATTTAAATAATAATTTAATGGGTTAATCATGGTGGGTTCGAATTGATCAATTTTTCGAATTAACCAAACTCTAAATACCCAGACCTTACTATATATATATGACCTGCTTCGATGTACGTATGGTCTAAGGTGCTACTCTTGCAGTAGACTAGACTGCCGATGATAGGGAGATCAGAGTTCGAATCTCGATCAGATGTAATGAAGTTTTTTCCAAAATGGTTTCCCATTCTCCCTCCACGCAAATATGGGTAAACCTCCTCTAAATTTAACCTTCCTTATCCCAAACTTATTATTAGCATAATTAGTACATAATTATGCCTAGGCCTAAAATACCTGAACAGGTAGGAAAACGCAATACTAAAAAAAACCTCACATTTATCGAACGTATAATGTTCAAGGTCACAGTTTGTCTGTGTCCAAGGTCTATGATATGCGGGTCTACACTTTAGTTCCAGTGATCAGACATTGAAGCCAAAAAGCGCTAGTATCTCTGCGTATTAGTACGCACGCGATATATATATATATATATATATATATATGCCAATCACCGCGTCTGACTACCTGTTCAGGTTATACGCATTCATGATAATTCCTCTAATGGAGTAGGGATGAGGTAGGAAACGTGTTAGAGGTAATCTACCGGCATTTGCGTGGAAGGAGAGTTGGAAAACATTTCGTAAAAAAACCCACCCTTAATAGACCCAACTGAGATTCAAACACCGATCTCCCTGTCATCAGCAGACCAGTATACTGTGAGAGTGACGCCTTAAACCACACGGCCACTGAAGTGAGCTATAAGTATTAATCATATCTATCTAAGGTGGCGGCTCCGTATAACATGACTTGACGTATGATTACATGAAAGTAAATCTAGTAACTTTTTTCTAGCTGTCAAAAAAAAAAAGGACCTTTCTATGAACATAGGATTTTGTATATTTAACTACTTACTGTCAAATACTCTTCTTCATATCGCTAGAAAGGCTACTGGATATTATTTAACGTATTCATACGTCAAGTCATGTGATCTATAGCTGTCACTTTTGATAGATGTTATCAACATCTATAAAATAACAGTAATAACCCGCCTCGGTGGCGTAGTTGGCTAACGTGCTTGTCGTGTTGAGCTAGACCACTGAGGACGGGGAGATCAAGGTTCTAATCTTGGTCGGGTGAACTGGGGGGTTCCTAAATGGTTTTCCGCTCTCCCTCCACGCAAATTCAGGTTCACTTCCTCTAATTTAACCTTCCTAATTTCTAATCCTTTAGCGTAATTAGTATTTAAAGCGTGTAACCCGAACGGGTAGTAAGACGCGGTGCTAAATATAAAAAAAATTAACAGTAATAATCTAGTAAAATATTATCAATTGTTATCTTCTAAAAGTTTCTTCCTATCAGAATCCTTCTATATTTTACTATACCTTCTAAAAGATTATTTATGTGATGATCTGATTATACAGAGACATAAATAAGGGCGTTGATAACAGCCGAATTAATTCCCCTCCCCCCTACTTTCTCGTGTTGAATCAGTTTCGAATCTTTGACACCGCGTGATTCGTCCTAAAACTTGAACCGCCCCCCCCCCCCNCGACCTCCCTCAAATAACTTCAAGGTCGTTCCTCATATTATCCATCAACCGCGGACGTAATGGGGACACGCTTGACCACATGACATTTCTCTCCGCAGAATAGTCCGCACTTCTTCTTGCGACAGACGTTCGCAGATGAGATGACGAGATGAACATCTTTTGAAAGTCAAGAAGGCGAATTTATCCTCAGTCCTAACTCGACAAAGGCATCAAAATGGCCGCTGAATGGGATTGCTTTAACATGGTTGGGTACCCAGGGTGTAGAAACGGGGTTGTTAGGGGTGGGGGCTAGAAACCCCCCTAGGGTGGGGGTCTATACGTAAGTTCATCTTGTGAATGTGAGGAATGCCAGGCCTCCACCGTGGTTCGGATTCCACGTTAAACTGTAGGTCCTCCATTTCATCTCACAATCACCCTACCATTACACATTAGCGTAAGTGCGTATAACCCGAACGGGTAGTAAGACGCGGTGCTAATAATAATAATAATAATAATNTACCATTACACATTAGCGTAAGTGCGTATAACCCGAACGGGTAGTAAGACGCGGTGCTAATAATAATAATAATAATAATAATAATATATGTAAGTTTAAAATATTTATTCGATAAAGGTATAATATAATTTTCTAGCAGACCCCCCATTCACCCCAAAGGAAAAATTAGCTTTCTACGCGTTTTGTAGGTACAGTATAGTTTTAATCTGAAAGCTAGAAAGATTACTATATATACTTTCACGTAGTCATACGTCAAGTCTTGTAATCAACAATTATCAATTCTTGTAAAATAATACTAATATGCTAACAATTTGGCAGCAAAAATGATATTTTCTAATAGTTTCCATATATTTACAATAAAATACCCGCCTCGGTGGCGTAGTTGGCTAACGCGCTTGTCGTGTTGAGCTAGACTGCTGAGGACGGGGAGATCTAGGTTCGAATCTCGGTCGGGTGAACTGGGGGTGGTTTTTACTAAATGGTTTTCCACTCTCCCTCCACGCAAATGCGGGTTCACTCCCTCTAATTCAACCTTCCCAATTCCTAATCCATTAGCGTAATTAGTACTTAAAGCGTATAACCCGAACGGATAGTAAGACGTGGTGCTAAATATTATTATTATTACTATAGTAAAACTTTGGTAATGTGGACAATATTGATAATATTTTAATACATGTCAGTGTTACTTTATCCTATCTGTCAAAAGAGACAGCTGTATATAACATGAGTTGAATTTTGAAAATGGTAGATTAAATCTAGTAAATTTTCTAGCTGTCAGCACTTCCTATAAAAAATTGAAGTGTAGCTTTCTGCTTTTTATGACATCCGAAAATGTACTAACACAACAGTTTAGTATTCATCCGCTAGGAAAATATGTGTTGTCACACTTATAGGTAATAGTTTCAATTTCAATTTTATTTATTATAGTGCTGGACAACTGTCGTAAAAGCTATGACAGGCCAATACTGAAAAGTACAATAACAAAATAAAAATATAATAATGCGGGCCTAGGCTACATCACTCGTAGCCCTGTTTGTGGAAATATTAGCCAGTACTGATGTACCTTTGCCCAGGAGACGTCCGAATGTACTAATAGTACATCCTTTCCGTGGAGTCTCTTTCCATGTCCCGATGAGATGAGGTGATGGTGATATTGAGTGTAGAATCAATGAAAGCACTTGAACCTAACTTATGCCTACCCAACCAAACATTCTGGGCTGGTAGGGGAGTTCTCCTTTTGGAAAAATACTGAAGGTACCAACCGGGAATCGAACCCGGGACCCTCAGGCTCGTGGCCAGTCGAACTGACACTACACCATGGGGCAGGTTACAATTATTATGGATGATGTCATATATATATATATATGTATACATATATATATGTATATTTTTTAAACATAGATTCTTACAACTTGTTCAAGTTATAAGAATATATGAAAATTTATCTAATGGGGTGGGGATGAGAAAGGAAGTATTTTAGAGGTAATATACCCGCATTTGCGTGGAAGGAGAGCGGGAAACCCTTCAGGTAAAGTCAAAGTTGATTTCAAATCATTTTACAACAATAGTGTGTGTGATGGATGTGTGGATATCGTCAACTAACAATGTGGTGGATATGGTATCTGATGGCTCATTGTTACATTGGATGACATTGCTGAGGAAATTCATGGTTACAATTGCGGAAACAGCGTTGTAATTCTCTCGTTTTCGTGTAGTCAATCTCCTTTCAAATATTAGACAAGTTTGGCAACACTGGCTAGTCGAGGCTGCCAATAGCTCCTTTTTATCCCAGCACACCACCTTCAGACATAACTGAGAGAGCAAAGATAAAGCTTTTCTCAATATGCACTTATGTACTAATTACACTAATGGTTTGAGAAATCATTAAGGTTATATTTAAAGGAAGTGTGCCCACATTTGCGTGAAGAAAGTGTAAAGCCATTTTGAGATAACCACCCGAACGATATTCGAACCTCGACCTCCCCGTCATGGGCAGTCTTGTCTAATGTGAGAGTAGTGCCTTAAACCGTGCGGCCACCGAAGCGGGTCAAGACCTGCAGTTCCCTCAGCAATGATATTGAGTGTAGTTGACAATATACACACGTCCATCACAGACTCTGCTTTAAACTATGAGTGAAGAACTAACTACCCTGGACACGGGGCGACTCTTGGATCGCTCAGTTGTGGAGAGAATTGGCGTGCTAAGCCAAAGAGTCATGGGTTCGATTCCCGTGTCGAGGTGTCATTTTTTAAAAAAATAAATGTAGTATACTAGCAGACGTACCCGGCGTGAATTGTGTGGTTACCCCGGGCAATGCTTTTCTTTGCTTCAAGCGGACAGAAAAAAAACCCTTTTCTTTTGGGTTTTTTCTGACCTGGTTTTTATTATATTTAAAAAAAAACTAATATATTGTTTTTAAATTCTAGCTTCAAGGTTCACATGTTTGTGTACAAGAGATACTAATTTTTAACATTTCAGCCCTATGTGTAAGATAGATATCATGCAATGCTCATGACAGACAGACAGACAGACAAATAAACTCCTAATTTTTTAAATACATTATTATTATTATTAACACCGCGTCTTACTACCCGTTTGGGTTATACGCACTTACGCTAATGTGTAATGGTAGGGTGATTGTGAGAATGAAATGAAGGACCTACAATTTAACGTGGAATCCGAACCACGGTGGAGACCTGGCATTCCTCTTTTAAATATAGATAAGTGTATAACCCTATCGGGCAGTGAGATGAGGTACTAAAAATAAAATAAAGAAAAGATAAAAACCGTCTCAAAATATTCCAAACATGGCCAGTATGTGGTTAGTTGTCTATGATCAAGACTGTACCTTATTATTTAATATGGTTACAACACCGCCGCCAGTATTTCTGCCAGTAGGCAATGTTTCCCCATTTCAACACGTCACGTGGTGTGTTGATGCCAGACAGGCAGTATTCCTCACGACGGACAATTATCGTATTTGATTGTTGTTGTTATTGTTGTTTTTAATTGCTCGGGAGTTAATTACTATTAGCTAGCCACCGGCAAGGAAGGCTACCCGCCACCGTTGATCACTCGGTCTAGGGCGTAAGACTCGTGATAGATTGTTTAGCCTGTGACGGGGGAGTATATTGCTTGGATCTCAGCAGGGTGCAGCTTAGTTTATTTTCTCTCTCTTAAAATGTGATTTCTTATCTCTGTGGTTTTATCATACCCTCATCAAGATTATGCGGGTGCATTTGACCCAAAACAGGCCTTCCTTCTCCCTCTCTCCACATTAGATTAATCCGTTAGTAAGCATGGTGCTTTAAGTGATAACTGAAAAAAAAAAATGTTTACAACTAGCTACATCCCCATGTTTTGCCCACCGCGATCTAAGAGACGATTATATTAATGTTTTGTGATGAGTACAGGGTAAGCAACTCAACATTATGTAACCTCCTCCACTCCCCAATAGCCTCATCCCTTTTTGAACCAAATATCTTCCTAAGCACCTTGTTTTCGAACACCCAAACCTTTTGTCGACATATAAGGTAAGAGACCACGTTTCACACCCATAGAGGACAACCGGTAATGTTATTGTTTTAACATGCATTTCCTGACTATTATTTTCCTAATCTCCAAACTAATATCGTTATTGCTAGTTACAAGTGTCCCTAAATATTTGAACTCATCAACCCGGTCATATGAAATGTTGCTTGAAGTAATTTCTCAACTATCGTCCCCAATCTGTGTTCTCTGTGTGATCATACACTCATAGTACTTTTCAGAGTTCCTTCCAAACCTATTTCCTTACTAGCCTCTAGTAAGAGTTATGCATCTCTTGCTTCATCTTCCTTACGCATGGATGTTACCGCAGCGTCGTTGCTAGAGTTTTAACGACAGAGTTGTAGAGTTGTAGCGATATTTCTAGAGTTGTAGCGAAAGTGCTAGAGTGGTAGTGATATTGCTAGAGTTGTAGTGATATTGCTAGAGTTGTAGCGATATTGTTAGAGTTGTAGTGATATTGCTAGAGTTGTAGCGATATTGTTAGAGTTGTAGTGATATTGCTAGAGTTGTAGCGATATTGCTAGAGTTGTAGTGATATTGCTAGAATTGTAGTGATATTGCTAGAGTTGTAGTGACATTACTAGAGATGTAGTGATATTGCTAGAGTTGTAGTGACATTACTAGAGATGTAGTGATATTGCTAGAGTTGTAGTGATATTGCTATAGTTGTAGTGACATTACTAGAGTTGTAGTGATATTACTAGAGCTGTAGTGACATTGCTAGAGTTGGAGCGATATTACTATAGTTTTAACGACATTGCCAGAGTTTTAGCGACATTGCTAGAGCTGTAGTGACATTGCTAGAGTTGGAACGATATTGCTAGAGTCAGAGTGGCATTTCTAGTGATGTAAAATATATCTTATCTAATCTAATCTAATATCCCCCATTAATACCAAGCATTCTTTTCAAAATACTGTGTTCCAGCTGAACCGTAAAATTAATTCAATATTTTCATTTCATCCCAGAGTGCACATTCTCGCTGCGTTCATGGGAAAAAAAAGAAGCTAAGATTAGGTTTATTAAGAAGTTCAGGAGTCGATGTAAAAAGTAATCATTTCACGTTTTAAGTGTGTATATATATGTATGTATATATATATATATATATATATACACACACACACACACACACAAAATAAATCCAACGTAGGAGTAGTGGTAACTAACCGCTATAATATGATTTTTATTAAAAAATTTGTTGAAATTCACTAATGTTAACTTGTGAGGAAATAGTAATAATTTTCTTGGTGATACTATATTATCAATCAAAAGTGTTTTCAAACGCTTCTAATAATAGTTATCTAAGGATTACTGTATAATTGGCTTTTTTTAATAACTAATTGAAAGAACAAAAATTATTAATTAACCTTCTATGCCTTTTGTTTCGTGGTTGTAGCAACCATATATATTATAGTTAACGAAATAATACATTAAAAATATTATAATCTCACTTGTATCTGTTTATAACTGGGCACCAAAATAAATAAATGTATTTTATAACTTAGAGAAAGAGTCATACAAAATATCAGTTACAAAATAAAACAGTTTTATTTAGTAAACAGTGCATGGACACAACTAAATACGGGTTATTTGACGTCATCAACCGCGCTCATTTCGTTCGGTTCGCCATCTTGATTTATGAAGAGAACCTAGCATTTTAGAAAGGTCGCTAAACACTTTTAATTGAACCACAAAAACGGGTTCCATGAAAAAAAAACACATTCAAACAGTTATTTTCATAAGTTCGTATTTTAATAATGAAAAAACGGTTAAAAAAAGGTTTGTTGTGAAAATTTTGACTGCCCAAAAGTGACAGCAGTTCAACATATTATCATTGCAGATCATATGTTTTGTTGAATGAATACGTGCGAGTAGATCTGCTAGCTGTCAGTTACCTACACTCCTACGCTGGATAGACTGTATATAGGTCTTGTGGACTCTAGTGATTCAAACAAACAGCAAAACTTTTTTTTTGACAGATACATTTTTACACCACTAGTCTTCTAGGAACCATTATGCACGCACGCAAATTTAATGAATTTAATAATATGCTTTGCTTATATACACATATTGCCTTTGGTGAAAAATAACAATCCATTATATTATTAGAAATAAGAACAATAAATGGTACGACATAATGATACAGCTTTTATAATTTAAGTTCTACTTAAAAAAATTATTATTATTAATATTAATATTAGCACCGCGTCTTACTAACCGTTCGGGTTGTACGCACTTACGCTAATGTGTAATGGTAGGGTGATTGTGAGATGAAATGGAGGACCTACAGTTTAACGTGGCATCCGAACCACGGTGGAGACATGGCGTTCCCCACAATCACAAGATGTCTGATCAGAGGAGAAGGAAGGGTTTGGTAATCAGAATAATCTGTGCCGGGACCGAGGATTGAACCCCGGCCACCAGCACAGAAGTCTGACACCTTACCCCTAGACCACCAGGTCACTTTTAAAAAAAAGAGTTATCAGTAGATTATTCTTTGTCTCCAAAAAACAAGTGTAGAGTACTGTTTATCGGGTAAAGCTCTCACTCCACAAAACAAATATCAATTTTAAACGAAATATTTAACGCCATCCAAAGACAATTTTTTTAAAATTTTCAAAAATCAGTAGGCCTAATTAGTAAACTTCGATTAATTTCTAAAACAAGAATTAAAATCAGATTTGAACAAAATCTATTAAAAACGTTTAGGCTATAGCTGAGGGTCATTATTCCCTCATAGTTAAGGCAGAGTCTGTGATGGACGTGTGGAATCGTCAACTATATATGTAAGCGATCATTTTATATCTCAAACTTTCAAATACCACAGCCATCTACAGCTTGGGGGGAGGGGGGGCGGTGTAGAGGGAGTGGGGGCGG
>CABEEJ010002155.1:60060-93843 GCA_901482245.1 Timema douglasi
CACGTCTTTCTCGGCCAGGTGAAATGGGGGTGGTTTTTGCCTAAATAGTTTTCCACTCTCCCCTCAGGCAAATGCAGGCTAACTTCCTCTGAATCAAACCTTCCCAATTCCTAATCCATTGGCGTAATTAGTACTTAAATGGTGACCTGGTGGTCTAAGGGTAAGGTGTCGGACTTGTGTGCTGGGGGTCCGGGGTTCAATCCTCGGTCCTGGCACAGATTTATCTGATTACCAAACCCTTCCTTCACCTCTGACAAGACTTGTATTAATCACAACTTGTGAATGTGGGGAATGCCAGGCCTCCACCGTGGTTCGGATTCCACGTTAAGCTGTATGTCCTCCATTTCATCTCACAATCACCCTACCATTACACATTAGCGTAAGTGCGTATAACCCGAACGGGTAGAAAGACGCGGTGCTAATAATAATAATAATAATAATAGTACTTAAACGTATAATTTTAAAGTAAAATGTAAAAAAAACACAGCTTTTATCGATTTATTTTATCTATGATTGGCGCAATATCATAATTTGGAGGTAGGCGAAACGACCTTATGAGGAATCCGTGAATCGATACATGACCTCTTCCAACGACAAAAGGTCACCCACCCCTGATTTAAAACATTAAACTTCTGATGCAGTTAACAAAAAAAAAATGTCCCCCCCACAGTAAAAATCTATCTGAAAGACTCCCCACTACCAAAAACTTCTCACTTGCGTCATTATTAAAAAATTAAGTACAAAAACAGACGTGAACCCGACATACATAACTATTAGTTGCGTTGGACATTTCAAGGATAACACAGTAAAAAACAAATGTACTTAAAGGTGTTGTGAAAGTGTTGGTAAATGAGGGTTAAAAAACGCAATTTTTATGATGGCAATGTCTTTGGCATTTGACAGTGAAATAAGAGAATGATGAAGCATAAAACAAGAGTTAGGCAATTAGCATGACTGCAGGATTTTTTTTAGGTAGTAATTTGTTTGCCTTCATGTCTTACTACCCGTCCGGTAGGATAACCCAGACAAGCAGACAATTAAACTACCGAGTTGGTTAGTTGGCATGAGAACGCACTTTGGTGGCCGCATGGTCTAAGGCGGAGCTCTTCAACCCACGGTAACATTTTTGCTGCTGTACCATGAGATATATTAAATTGTTTCGGTTGAAAAAATAACAAATATAGCTTCATAACTAATTAATAATAGCTATAATGATTAATAAAATAAATACGTATACTATTTACGTATTTCACGTTATTTTAGAAACAATTTTTTTGTTTTTACTTAGAGAAATGTATTACGTTTAAATCCAAATGCACTTTTAACCGGCCAATGACAAATTTAGAAGACAAGGATGGTGACCTGGTGGTCTAGGGGTAAGGTGTAAGACTTCTGTGCTGGTGGCCGGGGTTCAATCCTCGGTCGCGGCA
This sequence comes from Timema douglasi, assembly GCA_901482245.1. NCBI lineage: Eukaryota > Metazoa > Arthropoda > Insecta > Phasmatodea > Timematidae > Timema > Timema douglasi. Next base: position 61,491 of record CABEEJ010002155.1, read on the forward strand.
AAGATTTATCTGATTGCTAAACCCTTCCTTCACCTCTGACAAGACATCTTGTGAATGTGAGGAATGCCAGGCCTCCACCGTGGTTCGGATTCCACGTTAAACTGTAGGTCCATCATTTCATCTCACAATCACCCTACCATTACACATTAGCATAAGTGCGTATAGCCCGAACGGGTAGTAAGACGCGGTGCTAATAATAATAATTTAGAAGACAAGACAAATCACTTTACCTCCTGCCACGAAAAATCTAAAAATAAGGAAAAAAACAACAACTGAGAATATACTTCACAAGAAATCCTAATCGCTCATATAAGAATGATCTAATATGAATAGTATAGTGTTTATTCGATCCGAATATTGTCGGTATAATATTGCGCGTCCATAAGCCAACAAGAGAAAAACATTTTGGATCTTGATTATAAAAAGGTTGAAGGCCCATGGTCTAAGGCGTCCCTATCGCAGTAGACTATACTACCGATGATGGGGAGATAGAGGTTAGAATCTCGGTTTGTGTACTAAGGGTGTTTTTTTTTCCCAATATAGTTTTACACTCTCTCATCCCCCAAATGTGGCTACACTTCCTATAAATTCAATCTTAACAATTCTTAACTCATTAAGCGTAATTAGTACATAAGCGTATAGCACGAAAGGGTAGTAGGACTTACTGCTAAAAAAAAAAAAGTCGGTATCAAGCGATAATTTTGCAACGACAGCTCTCAAAATTTAACGTTTACCTTTAAATTTTATAAATGTAAATTGAAAATTAAATTGTTATCTCAATTTAAATTAGTTGAAAAATGACACCTGGACACGGAAGTCAAACCAGTGTTCAGATGCAATTGTTCGATTACAAAGAGAGAATATTTATTAAATACTAATTAATTTCATATTGATAATACAATATATATTAATACAAACATTTTAAAATAAAAAATAAATAAGTTTACAAATTAGCGCTATAGATTAATATTTTACTAGAGGCAAAACATAAAATCAGGTGCAATGTGACTTGTTGAGTTTGTATGGATAAATAAAATGAAACATAAGTTGTTACAATGAGATAGTAAAAACAACCTTTATGAAGCTTGTAAAACATTAGTGTCCCCCCCTCCCCCCACATCCCCCCACGCCTTCAACCGACAACAGCGCCTGTATCCGGCCTTGTATATAACTTGTCATATTGGTTTTCAGAACAATAAAAATAAAACATATCAAGAAATGGTTACATCTTGAGAACAAACAAAAAAAAGTGATCTTGCTCTTTTAAAATAATTTTCCCTTGCGTTGTAATTAACGTTCAAGGTCCAATATTTAATCACACATTGGCACCAAAAGAAACTCTAAATGTATATTTGTTTTGTCCGAAATTATATTATCCTTTTTAGTTTTATATATAGGTACTACAAAAAGGAAGGCCCATGAATACTTTTTTTATGGATACTTCACATCCGCGTTTTAAACCTTGTTGGATAATATATCTACACTAATATTATATATAAAGAGGAAAGATTTGATTTTTTGTTTGTAATGAATAAACTCAATAACTACTGGACCAATTTTAAAAATTCTTTCACCAATATAAAGCTACATTATCAGCGAGTAGCATAGGCTATATTTTATTTAGAAAATTTAATTTATTCCTCATAAAAAATATCGATAGTTTTACACAAGGTATAAAAAATTGCCTAAAAATATGCTGCGCTACGCTGCAAAATCTATTGGTAATATATAAAAAAATACTAAACATATTGAACATTCTAACTAATGTGAACAAAAGTCCGCAAGGATATATATGTAATTATTATAGTTATGTTACAATAAACTTTTTTGTTGAAATTAGTCAACTAAAACACGGATGTGAACAAAAAGTGATTATATCCGTATCATGATATGAATCCTTATCCAAATCAATTATTTAATCAAAACCTTGATCTCCCCGTCATCGGCAGTCCAGTCTACTGCAAGAGCGTTGTGTTAACCACGCGACCACTGAAGAGGGTGTCATGGCTAGCTATATTTTATATATATATCAGATCACGATTTACAAAATAATTAACCTAGTAGATTATGCCTAATGTGTAGATTTAATCCCAGTGCTGAGATATTTATTAATTGGATAACAATTTAAATTTAAGTTCATGAAACAAGAATATTACCAAATATTTATAAATCTGAAAAAGAAGATTCATCTTGGGAAATTTAATTTGGAACTAAACCACTTCATTGACTGCATGGTCTAAGGCATCATTCACTTCCGCGATAGTCTGGACTGCCGATGACGGGGAGATAATGTTTGAATCCCGGTTATATGTATTTAGGTTTTTTTTTCTTTCTTCTTAAATGGTTTCCACTCTCCCTCGTCACTAATAATGACACACATGCTCTAAATTCAACCCTCCTCATCCCTATCAAAGAGTAATTAGTACACAATATGTGTACAACTTAGACGAGAACGTGGTGTTAATTTTTTTACTAAAAAGGGGATTAGAATAGAAATATATATTCTACCTAGATTAATTAAATTTTCATTTAACATTTTTATAATCTAATCTAAAGGATACATGAGAGCTGTCATTAGATGCTGCGTCAACCGGTCGGATTGGTTTACTTTTAGCACCGTGTCTTACTACCCATTCTGGTTATAGGCATTGTGTCAGGGATGGAGAAGTTTTTAATTTAGAGGATGTGTATCCGCATTTGTGTGGAGCGAGCGTTGAAAACAGTTTGTGAAGAATTGCTTAGGGTTTTTTATTTTGAAGTTAAGATCTTCATAATTATACTAGATTTTTTTTAAAAGGATATTTACGAATCTCGAGTTTCTTAAATACCATAAAGTTTGAAGAATTGAGGATTTAATCGTTCTATCTCTACACTTAATTTAAATGTTGGTGACCTGGCGGTCTTAGGGTAAGGTGTCAAGACTTCTATGCTGGCGGCCGGGGTTCAACCCTCGGTCCCGGCACAGATTTATCTGATTGCCAAACCCTTCCTTCACCTCTGACAAGACATCTTGTGAACGTGGGGAATGCCAGGCCTCCCACCGTGGTTCGGATCCCACGTTAAACTGTAGGTCCTCCATTTCACCTCACAATCACCCTAACATTACACATTAGCGTAAGTGCGTATAACCCGAACGGGTAGTAAGCCGCGGTGCTAGTAATAATAATAATAATTTAACTGTTTCGTGAACCCAGTCCGGTTCGAACCAGTGTACGTCAAAGACACACGCGTTGAGTCTCTTCAAGGTGAGAATACCTCCTTAGGCGACCACACGTGATCGCATTCACCTTAGGAACGGGGGGTTAGAGAAAAAATAATCACGTATGTATGTTTTTTTTGTGTCCTCGAAACACCTTGAAACCTAACATAACAATAAACATCGAGATATTGGTTATCCTTGTCTCACATATGGAATGCCGTGGCCCTTTGCCCTAGCATCAATCAAAGGCTGAACAAAGAAGTTAGATCTGTTTAATATTCATTGCTAATTAATGTTTAGTAAGTGCAACCATGACTCGGTAATTCCAAACAACTTTATTTTTTCCTCCTTTTTAAATTGTTTTTCAGTAGAAGAATTTTTTTATCTTTATCTACCTCGCATATATTTATTCTTTTTGTGTCTATCTCCATGAACACTTTACTCGAGTGTTTATAAACATGGTTCAAGATGGCGGGTTCTTGGTGTAGCCGTCAAAGTTACGTGATCTAAGGCCTGATTCACAAGTTCATCGAATAAAGCTTGATTCACACGTTCGCCGAAAAATAGAAAACAGAATCTGCGCAGTAATTAACACACTTTATGTTGAACCATGATGCATTGAAACGCTTTAATTATCAACGCTTTGATTATCAACATATTTTATTTTTTTAGTGGATAAACATATATTTTAGATGATTGTCCTGATGAGGGTTTACAAATTATATCGCTTGTCGTGGCACAATCCAATACATCGATAAACACGTCTCCCATTAACGAGTTATTTCAAATCTCCCCGCAACGGCCAGCGAGGCTGTCTGCTAGCTTCTAGCTCTACAGCGCATGAGCACTGCTTTTAGATGGTTGGTTCTGATATTTGATTGGTTCTCCTGTGCCGAACATCTCGAGCAAAGCAAAGAAGAGAATAGTTGAACTTCAGCACAACAGCTCCCACTGATTAAGCGAAAATCTTGTGATTGGCTTAGAGCGCGTCACGTGACTACGTTTCTGTTCCACGCTAGTTTTTCGGCGAACGTATAAATCCACAGTAATGGTATTTTCACAACTGGTGTTTGTGGAGAACACTGATGAAAAAACACGTGTCCGACAATTCATTGACAACAAACTTGGAAACATTTTATTATTATTATTATTATTTGAAATTGATTCACGTGAGGATGAGCTATTGTTATTAATAACAGATCATGTGGAGTAGTTATTATTATTGTTATTACCACCGCATCTTACTACCCGTTCGGGTTATACGCACTTAAGCTAATGTGTAATGGTAGGGTGATTGTGAGATTAAATGGAGGACCTACAGCTTAACGTGGAATCCGAACCACGGTGGAGGCCTGGCATTCCCCACATTCACAAGATGTCTTGTCAGAGGTGAAGGAAGGGTTTGGTAATCATATAAATCTGTGCCGGGACCGAGGATTGAACCCCGGCCGCCAGCACAGAAGTCCGACACCTTACCCCTAGACCGCCAGGTCACCCGTGTGGAGTAGTTATAGTGGTCTTGGCTACGAGTCTCGGCGTCCCAGGTTCAATTCCTGGCTGGTACCTTGGGTATTTTTTCTCAAAAGGGGGAAGAACCCCAACGGTCATCGGGGTTTGGTTAGTAAGGCTTAAGTTAGGTATAAGTGTGGTCACTTGACGATCTCTAAGCCAATCACGGAAATTTACACCTCATCGGCCTGAACTGTTCCGCTAAAGTTCAACTTCGTTAGACAAACGCCAGCTTTGGTAGTCACATGGGAGTAAGGCGTTACTATCAAAAAGACAGAGAGATTGGGGTTCGAATCCCGATCGGGCGTACTGAGGGTGTTCTTTCTTCAGTTATTTCACACTAATCTTCAGGCATCAAACATTACATTAGCAACAAATGTTTGAGTGGCTTTAGCTCTCCTGTTTTTATTGATTATTATTATTATTTAGCACCACGTCTTACTACCCATTCAGATTATACGCTTAAGTACTAATTACGCTAATGGATTAGGAATTGGGAATGTTGAATTTATAAGACGTGAACCTGCATTTTCGAGGAGGGGGAGTGGAAAAACCCATTTAGAAAAAAAAACACCCCCAGGTGACCCGACCGAGATTCGAACCACGACCTCCCCGTCCTCGGCAGTCTAGTTCAACACGAAACTAGCGTGAGATCTCCTGTTGGAGGCACGTTAAGAATGGATGGACAAAGGGGATTAATCGGGGTTTTTTTTCCTTTTCATGAGCGAAAACACACACATATACGAGTACAGCCAAACATTTCACATATTTAGTAAGTAAATTTAATAAAAAAAATAATCTGGAATCGCGATCTGTGGATAGCAAAGAAAATTCGACCTTGGTGATCTAGGAGTAAAGTGCTCGCTTCAGGACCCAATGTTCGTGGGTTCAAACCCAACCGAGGTCGATGGATTTTTATTTAGTGATAAACATTCGTAGCAAAACCTTCCTTCGGAGGAAAAGTAAAGCCGTCGGTCCCGTGTCGATTGCGGAATGTAAAATAACCCTGGAAGGTGTGCGAAAATACCTTTCTCAGAAAAATTGGTAGGGTATTTCGCTCTCGCTCATAGAAATTCTCGTGTGCCGATATAATAATTCTGTTCAGAAATTGGACGTTAAATATCTCAACAAACTAATATTTTTTAGAATAAAGCTTTATAATATTTCTAGTCTTGTTACATGTTGATAATTTTACTTAAACAATATTAAAAATATACCCGCCTCGGTGGTGTAGTTGGCTAGCGCGCTAGTCGTGTTGAGCTATACTGCTGAGGACGGGGAGATCGAGGTTCGAATATCGGCCGGGTGAACTGGGGGTGGTTTTCCCTAAATGGTTTTCCACTCTCCCTCCACGCAAATGCGGGTTCACTTCCTCTAATTCAACATTCCTAATTCATTAGAGTAATTAGTACTTAAAGCGTATAACCCGAACGGGTAATAAGACGCGGTGCTAAATATTATTATATTATTATTAATATTAAAAATAAACATAATATTAAATTGATTACTTACATTTTTAAGTTATTATTTTTATTGTGTTCCAGATAGTGCCAAGGGCTGTAGGGGGGTTTATGTTAAGAGGGGTTGAGAAGACTTCAAATCCGCATTGGTGCTGGTGGCATGGTGACTGAAACAAAGAAACCATTACGTGATTTTAACATCCTTATGACTTTGCAACATTTAATAATTAAAAAAAATTGATTACAAAACACCTAACATAACCTCTTAGCATTTCTAAATTATAGATAATACTTCATAACGAATATAATTTTGTAGTGAATAATTGTTTGACCTACGTTCAGCACCACCTCTAAATTACCAGGGTCCCTTCAATGACGTCAGAAGAGGGTGAAGTGGTCGCGGGACGTCATAAGATATAAGTGGGAAGGGGTTTGCTCTTTTTTTATTAAGGAACACGTTTCAGGTAACAAGAGTATATGTAACAAATCTGCTAAATTTATGGTTCAATAGTAAATGTTGGCAACATTTTATATTCTCTCATGTAGTATAGGGGTATTATAGTTGGAAACAATATTTTCATTAATCAGTTTTTCCGTGAATTAATTACCGTTGCGTCCATTTTACCTCTATAGATAAATAGGCCTATACTAAATAGTGTTATTATTCATGTAACACATTTCAAATTAATCCAATTTGAATGGGGTCGTAAAAACCAATTACAAACTATTTCAAACTTGCCAATATCAGCGATGGTTGAAATATTTTTAAATGCTTTTTTTTACCTAAAATATGTTTACAGTGTTATTGTTAATATGTTTATTATTATTATTATTATTAGTAGTAGTAGTAGTAGTATATAAATCAAATCATGTAATCTGCAATACCCACATCCGATATATCTTATCAATACTTATAAAATAAAATCAACTATATATATACACACAAACATTTTTTATCAATTTGTACCGCAAACAGTTGTCTTTGTATTTTCTAATAAGCTCTTCCTGATTAAAACGGAAGTAGACAAGATTATTTTGTTCGTTTACTGGAATTCCTAGTGTTAGCTTAGAAAACAAAATTCAGCACCCAGAATAAGTAAACTAATTTAATTTACACTTTTACTAACTAATTACACGCATCGGTAGTCATAAGGTCTAACGCGTTACTCTCGTGTTGAACTAGACTATCAATAATGCGGAGATCAAGGTTCGAATCTTGGTCAGGAGTAGTGAAGATTTTTTTTTTTTTTTGCAAAATAGTTTTCCACTCACATTTCACGCAACTGTGGGTACATCCCAATAAATATAACCTTAGCCTTCTTTAATTCCCAAAACCATAAGTGTATAACCCTAACGGGTAGTAAGACGTGAGGAATGCCAGGCCTCCATCGTGGTTCGGATTCCACGTTAAACTGTTAGGTCCTCCATTTCATCTCACAATCACCCTACCATTAACACGTTAGCGTAAGGGCGTATAACCCGAACGGGTAGTAAGACGCGGTGCTAATAATAATAGTAAGACGTGGTTGTAAACACTTGTCAACACCTCACACTAAGCTCACAAAACATATCACATCACATCATAGTACTTATAACAAGCCGTTATATTCAGTGGGACTGTTCTCAAACTACCACTATTTATATTTCCACAAACTTCAACCAGTTGGTGGTTGATAGCTCAACCTCTCCGCTCTCGTTATGATATCTAATTTCCGCCCTCTGATTCTTATTTTCTTTGCCGTCTCATTTGTGACTATAATTCACATAGTTTCAAGTTGAAAGGTTTTACTATTTTTTATTATTTCAAAGACTTAGCCGCTTTCACATTTCTACACACACTCGCTAATACGTTCTGTTTCATTTTTCAATATTTTTGTCTTATTGTGGATTCCCACGTTCATAAAAAAACAACTAGCGCAGAACAGATACGTGGTCACGTGACGAGCTCTAAGCCAATCACAAGATTTCTGCCTTATTGGTGCGAGCTTTTCCGCTAAAGTTTAACACATCTCAACTTCGTCCGCTCTACCAGAAATGTTCGGCACAGGAGGACCAATCAAACCTCAAAACTGACCATCTCAAACCAGTGCGCATGCGCTGTAGAGCTAGAAGCAAGCAGACAGCTTCGTTGGCCGTTGTGGGGAGATTTGAAATAACCCGTTAATATAAAGCGTGTTTATTGCTGTATAGGATTGTACCACGACACAGCGCTATAATTTGAAAATTTGAAAACATCCATCGGGAGAATGATCTAAAATATATGTTCATCCACCAGAAAATAAAATATGTCCGTAATCAGCTGTTTTAAGTTAGCGTTGCAATGCATCATGGGTCAACATACAACTTGTGAATCGAGCTTTAGTCCATCCATATCTGTTGCTTGACTAATTGACAATTTATCATTTTGTTTAAACGGAGGCAGTAATTTTTTGTCGACTTTCAGAGGGGGTGTGGGATTGAATCCCAACCGCTAACCCCGCCTACCTCCAACCCCGGCTACTTCTTTCTTTCAAATTTAAGATATTTTTTTCGTTCCCCATGTCTTACTACCCGTTCGGACTATTCTCATGTAACTACACAAATGAGGTAAGTATGAAGGAGATAGAACTTAGAATTAATGCACCCGCATTGACGTGGAAGGAGATGGGGTGGGGGTGGAGGGTAAAACCCGCTCAGTACACCTGACCGGGGTTCTAGACCCAATCTCCATGTCACCAGAAAAACGGACTATATGAGCTTGACGTTTATTCCGCATGTTCACCAATGTGATTTCAGATTCAGTTTTATATTTGTGTATCGTACGTTGATATTAAATAAATTCTAAATTATCCTAGATCTAATTTAGAGTTTAAAAAAATGTTTGTGATAGAGCAAGTTTAAGGTGGGATTGTAGGGGAAGTGAGAAAAGGTCAGTGTTTTTGCAGTTTGTATATAAAAAACTTTTTTTTGTCAAAATAAATACAATATTACTCAAGTGGAAACAAATAATTTAATTTTATTCACATGATGAAATCGATAGTTGTTGAATATCTGTCAAAGGTGTCCTGAAATTTAATGACAACTTTTTACTATCATTTAAAATGATTATCATCTAATGCGGCCAAGTTCATGACATATATTTAACAACTGTTGATTTCACTGTGGGAAGAAAGAAAATTAAACTATTTGTTTCTACCGGAGTAATATTTCATTTAGTCTGACCAAAAAAAAGCTTTACTAGAAAAACTGAAAAAACAAACCCTGACCTTTTTTTAGCGTCCCCTACACTCTCACCTTGAATAATAAAATATAAATGAAAACCCTAGTATGAACCACTGTACGAAGACGAGAAACCTAATAATAAAATATAAATGAAAACTCTAGTATGAACCACTATACGAAGACGAGAAACCTAATAATAAAATATAAATTAAAACTCTAGTATGAACCACTGCACGAAGACGAGAAACCTAATAATAAAATATAAATGAAAACTCTAATATGAACCACTGTACGAAGACGAGAAACCTAATAATAAAATATAAATGAAAACTCTAGTATGAACCACTGCACGAAGACGAGAAACCTAATAATAAAATATAAATGAAAACTCTAGTATGAACCACTGTACGAAGACGAGAAACCTAATAATAAAATATAAATGAAAACTCTAGTGTGAACCAATATACGAAGACGAGAAACCTAATAATAAAATATAAATGAAAACTCTATTATGAACCACTGTACGACGACGAGAAACCTAATAATAAAATATAAATGAAAAATCTAGTATGAACCACTATACGAAGACGAGAAACCTAATAATAAAATATAAATGAAAACTCTAGTATGAACCACTGTACGAAGACGAGAAACCTAATAATAAAATATAAATGAAAACTCTGGTATGAACTACTGTACGAAGACGAGAAACCTAATAATAAAATATAAATGAAAACTCTGGTATGAACCACTGTACGAAGACGAGAAACCTAATAATAAAATATAGATGAAAATCTAGTATGAATCATTGTACAAAAACGAGAAACCTAATAATAAAATATAAATGAAAACTCTAGTATGAACCACTGTACGAAGACGAGAAACCTAATAATAAAATATAAATAGAAAACTCTAGTATGAACCACTTTACGAAGACGAGAAACCTGATAATAAAATATAAATGAAAACTCTAGTATGAACCACTGTACGAAGACGAGAAACCTAATAACTTCATCAAATGATTATGATACAATTCCAAGTCAAGGTTAAAACCAATATTAATTTAAAATAAAGACTTCTATAGCCAATTAGTTGTTTTAGTATAATCATATTTATCACACACTCAAACGCAAGTCTTAAAGATTTTTTTTAAACCATATTTTTTATTATAAAGTAAGATAGTATCTAATGGCTACAAATTAATGTTTATTAGTTCTACAAGAAAATAAAGAGCGGATACTTTCTTGATTATGTTATTAATTCATGTTTAATAAGGCTTGCTTCTCTGAGAATTATTTTATGCGATGTAACTATAAATAATATGTACTTACTAGGATATAATATCAAGAAGGATGTAGGTTTTAAGTGCTCCTAAGAGTTTTAGAAAAAGTCGTTTTACAAATTTGTTCTGCCTAATTATTGTTGAACTGTCTAAATAATAATTACTTTAGCTCCTAAATTTGTTGACCTATATTCCTCATGTTTTGAAACAATAAAATTTTTATCATCAGGCCTATGATTACCAAACCTTTAAAAAATTAATGTTTGGTCCTACATTGGGTGCACTAAAATTGCGGAATAAATTATACCTGTGAACCAGTGCACATGAATTTCGGAACAACCTGTAATCCCATTAAATTTCTAACCCCTAGCCTAACCTTACTTAACCTAACCTAACATAACTTCCATTTTACATTATGAACAAAAGTCACTATGGATTTAATTTTTAATCCGTAGTTCGTGTAAGGATAAGTTGTCCATTAACTACATTAACTTAGCGGTTAAAATAAGACTGCTTTTTTACATTGGAGTTTTAGCGGGTTTTTTTAAACTTCGTTTATTCATAGAGATTGACGTCCCAAAATTGTGTTATTTATATAAAATTTTCCCAAAAATTGTTTTATTAATTCTAGATTTTTTTACTTTTATATTTTTTTTAAATATACCCACATGATTCAGTAGCCTAATGGTCTAAGGTGTCATTATTGTGTTAGACTGGCCTGCTGATGACAGGGATATCGGGGTTTGAATCTATGTCGGGTGTACTGAAGGTAATTTTTTCCTTAATAATTTCCACTCTCCCTCCACGCAAACGCGGGTACACTACCCCTAAATATAGCCTTACCAATCTCTCAAACTTCTGACGTAATTAATACATTAAGCGTTCTACCCGAACGATCTAGTAAGATGTGGAGCTAAAAAATAATAATTTAATAATAAATCAAATAATGCTCTATATAATATTTAGAATGCCAAGTAGTAATCTAAGACTAGGTGTAAAAATAAATAAATTTGTTTGACGCATTGGGTCGTTGTTGCACGCATGCGCCTTGCTCCGACGAAAGACTTGCGGCACCGTTTGAAGCTGGTCATCGTTTAGCGATGGAAGGCGGGTTGGAACCGCTCAGTAGCTAGTGGCACGTTATACCTTAAGGACGTGTTGCGTTAGTCTCCTGACGAGATTCACGTGTTCTACGAGATTTCGGTTTTCTGTTTCAGTGAGAACCTCACTGCCAACGCTGATTCATTTTTTTTTATTTTAGCGGGCGTTTTATTTATTTTTTCGCGTGTGTAAGTGTGAGATTATCGTAAAGAAAGAAATTAAAAGGGTGCTATTTATTTTAATAATGCATGAATAACAGAAGAGAGTGGAATTAATTGTTCTTTTTTTTAAAAAAAGTGATCCTCTGTGTGATTTCGTAATTGTCAATAAAGTAAATTTACTATCGTGATAAAAATCTACGGGCAAAAGATTTTTGGGACCAATCAAGTGAAGAGTTTTTAAAATAACCAATCAGGTAGGTTTTTTTTTAGCTTTAAGTTAGGTTCATTAGAAAATAAATCTATTTAAAATCATAATTTTGCTGGCATCATGTGTTTATATTATATTTAATTGCCTTTACGGTTGTTTATGAAAAACAATTAGTGGAATTATTTATTATAAAATGTAAAAATATTTCTGTGTTTACAAATTATTAGCAGGAGGGTTAGAACTCATACCAGTACCCATTGATTTTTAGGAATCAATCAACTACGTAATTATATTTATTTAATTACTATAATGTATAAAATATTCAGTGATATATACCATTAGCAAGCCCGTTTGGCTTTCTGTGACATGAAACCCAAAAGTAAATCTTTACACAAAAATCACCCCAAATTTGTTTTTAATCTCCCTCCAAGTTAATATTACACGAATGACAGGTTGTATTTCAATGTAATTTTATAAATAGTATAATATTTTACATATGTGTGGTGTCAATTTTTAAAATACCTTTCAACTTATTACTAGTGGATCATTCCAGCGATGTCTTCAGATTATAACGCTAAAATGTATTCAAAAACTTTTTAATGGGGAAGATTTTGTAGAATGAGGCCTCACTCGACTTTATAGTTAATAGTTTAATCGTCAAAGGTTTTCAAATTTTCAAAGATGTTGAACTTTAGGTGTTAAATTTTAAGCAAGCTTATGTTGTTGTTTTTTTACAGTCACACAATGATGGTAATTTTAAAAATTCCCCTTTACCGGATATCAGTTTATTTGTTGAACTGTACTCCTTAAGTATTAATTGAGTTAATATTTTTTTAAAAAAAAAAGAGAATTATTTTATTTACTGAAATACAAGCAAACACCAACCTGGGTTTCCATGGTACTGTAAACAAAGAATAATTGTACAGATGAGCCACTGCATAAACTGCAGAAAAACTGTAAATTCGCCAGGAAAATTTATATTTTCTTTGGAAACGACTATTTTTGTCAACATTTTGAAACCTCTAACATTTAAAATTAGTGTTTGTGTATCAAAATCAGTTCTGCCACTTTTCTCGTAATTTCATTCACCGGAAATTGTCCTATATTTAATCATAATATTAAATGAGAAAATGTAGCTCAACAGTTGAAACGACCCCCTTAAAAGTTTGAGTATGTTGTCTTTACGGTGGTTTTATTGTGTTAATACCCTCCAGGTCACATGGAATGATGTCACCATTTTTTTTTTTTAAAGTAAACTTTAAAAAAACATGCTTGCAGCAGCAAACAAGTTTTTACTAGCTAGCGGATAGCGGATCAACAAATCAGACGTTGCGTTAGTCTCACAGTTGAAGTCGGAAATTCCCGCGAGTGTCCAATTAGCGATAACTATAGAGTATGAACTAGGATTATTAATGGGAATAATCCTAACGTGGATCTCAAACAGAGATTTGGGTTCGTCTAGAATTATTATTATTATTATTATTAGCACCGCGTCTTACTATACCGTTCGGGTTATACGCACTTACGCTAATGTGTAATGGTAGGGTGATTGTGAGATGAAATGAAGGACCTACAGTTTAACGTGGAATCCGAACCATGGCGGAGGCCTGGCATTCCTCACATTCACAAGATGTCTTGTCAGAGGTGAAGGAAGGGTTTGGTAATCAGATAAATCTTTGCCGGGATTCGTCTAGAAATTAATTGAGCGGAGAATTTCATGAAGATGTTATTAATCATAATATATTTCAGACTCTATAATAAGGAAGGCTGTGTACTAAATCGCTGAGACAAGTCGAAGAAGTTCAGGAATCTCTTTTGACCGTGCGTAGCGAGGTTTTGTTTTAAATGAAACATTTAGCATTTCGTCTGGCTGTCAGGATATTTGTTACGTGATAACTATGAAATGTTTGGTCCAATTATAACTATATTTGGCAGCGATATTCTCTGAGCCTTGACCGAACGATGCCCTAGTAAGACTGTAGTAACGATAATAACATGGAGGGAGGTATACTGTTCAAAGAACTACTAGTAAGACTGTAGTAACAATATTAACATGGAGGGATGAGGTCTACTTATTACCTTTCAGGGTAAACGGAGTATACATCATTCTTATTAAAGAGAAGTTTGACTCATTTATTGCTAGAAGTACTCCCATAATTATGTAAATGTCAATGTTACCACTGAAAAAAGATTATCTTATATTGAAGTTATCTAACAATAGATTTAAATTATATAATGATACTAATTATTCGTATTGTTAACGTATGAATAAGAAATAGATTGTTAGTATAGAGTATTCTACCTTAAAGCACTGCTCAACAAATTACTGAGGGATTGTTTGGTTAAGATCCCTGGTGAATCTCACGTTTCTAGTTCTTCACTTTGTTCAAAATAAGCCGAGGGGAGATACGAACTATATGTTCACCAAAGGTACGATCGCGTGTACCAGTGGTACACTTGAGAAAGAGTACGGAAGAGGGGGGGGGGGGGGCGGGTTGTCANAGAGGGAGGGGGGGGGGGGGGGGGGGGGTGGGGGGTTGTCAGACGGGCATTTGTAACCACCCGTCCGCCCAAGACCGCAAATAGAGATTAATAAAAACTTGCCCAGGCTTAGGATTAGATATTCAAAAGGTCAACCATTACTAACATTAAAAGTACCCTTCAAATTACCAATTGGTAGTAAAAAAAAAGAATCATAAATAATAGCAAGGACACATAAATTACCTAAGCTGCTGTCATTAGTAACCATAAAAATAATCTAAATAGCTCCCAGAGGCATTTAATATTAAGACAGTACATTTTTGTTGGCCTGAGTTGGTTTCAAGGGTATGTACCCTAAAACATCCCTTCCCCGAAAATGTAATTTGGTCACAGCCTTGATTACACCCCTACCCCAAAGTAAATCTCTTGAGTGCGTCACTGGTGTCATGGCTCATGTAAGGGGTACGTGGACTAAGAGCCGGCTCGTTTAGTCTGCTATTATTATTATTAGTACCGCGTCTTACTACCCGTTCAGGTTACAAGCTTAAGACCCGCCTCGGTGGCGTAGTTGGCTAACGCGCTTGTCGTGTTGAGCTCGACTGCTAAGGACGGGGAGATCGAGGTCCGAATCTTGGTCGGGTGAACTAGGGGTGGTTTTCCCTAAATGGTTTTCCACTCTCCCTCCACGCAAATGCGGGTTCACTTCCTCTAATTCAAACTTCCCAATTCCCAATCCATCAGCGTAATTAGTACTTAAGCGTATAACCCGAACGGGTAGTAAGACGCGGTGCTAAATATTATTATTAATACAAGCTTAAGTACTAATTACGCTAATGGATTATGAATGGGGAAGGTTGAATTTAGAGGAAGTGAACTCGCATTTGCACGGAGGAAGATTGGAAAACAATTTAGGAAAAACCCACTCCACAGTTCACCCGAGCGAGATTCGTACCTCGATCTCCCCGTCCTCGTCAGTCTAGCTCAACACGAAACTGGCGTGTTAGCCAACTACGCCACCCAGGCGGGTCTAGTCTGCTATTCCCAGTGACGGGGAATTCGGGGTCCGAATCCCAAAACTGGATGTACTGAGGGTATTTATCCCCACTCTTTCTTCACGCAAATGATGGTACAATTTATATAAGTTCCTCATTCCTACTCCATATAGGCGTAAGACTCAGTGCACATAAAATAATCAAAGCTCAATAAAATGGTAAAGATAAAAAATAAAACATGGTTTTAGCCCGCAATCGAGTCATACTGACCGAGTGGCCGACGTCTTTTTGGGAAGATATTACCAACGTCTACGGACAGAAGGTGTCATGTGGTCAGCACAACAAATCCTCTGGACATTAATCTCAGTTTTCTAGACCGGATGAGCTACTTCTTTATTAAAGTAGCTCCTCATTTGTCTTCACGAGGCTGAGTCGACCTCTTTCCTGAACCAATGCTTCACATATAGGTTTTGTAAGCGCAGGGGATCGAACCTGGTACCTATGTAGTCAGTAACTCTGATCACTATTCCACAGAGGCGGTCACACTCAAGAAAGAGTAATCGAAATGTTATAAAATTAAAAAATGTGGTGATTAAGCAGTCTTGAAATGGGCTCCAACAATTGGGGGCGAGGTGTGGCATCAAAAAACTAAAAATACAAAAAAAAACCTGATATTAATTCTCGTATAATTCCAGCTCACCTTAAAGCATTCAGAGAAGGTTAAAAAGAACATTCACCTTGGGAGTACAATCCGAAACGTAATCCAAAATTAATAGTCCCAAATTGATTCTATTCATTTGCTTTTTTTTTTCGTTTTTTTTTTTCCAAATCATCTAAGGTAATTCGGCCTGAAGTTCCAAAACATGAGAAGAGAAAATCAAATAATTCAGTAGCTAAACCGGTATTCATATATATCTGAATAAAGTTATTTGTTAATTAACTGTGCAAAAAAAGTATTCAATTTATAAAACCGGTTTTTATAGTGTTGTTTACTATTGAATAGTGTTTTGAGTAAGGTCCGCTTTTTAAAATAGAAACGAACTCGAATAAAATATATGAAATATTCTCTGAGCCGAATTGAAGTTCGATTTTTTNAAAAAAATATTTTACTATGTTTATTAATATATTAATCGTATTTATTTATGGTATATGATGTGCTCTTTATGAACCGATTGATTATATCAGCACACGAGAATTTCTATGAGTGAGAGTGAAAGGACCCACAAATTTTGCCGGGGAAGGTATTTTTACTATCATCAAATATTTCTTCCTCTTCTACATACCACAATCTACATGGGAGCAACTACTTTACTTCCCATCCGAAGAAAGTTGTGCTATGGATTTTTATCGCTCAATAAAAAACACGTCGACCTCGGCTGGGCTTGAACCCACGAAGATCGAGTCCTAAAGTGAACACTTTACCTCAATAAATGTGAGGTCAACGTTTTTTTACGTAACTTTATACATTAAAACTACTTGGGAGATGTTTTATTGAACAATTTGTTTGTAGTATTTCGTTTTCTTCTGATAAATAAAGTTACTCATCACAATTTAAAATTCAATTATTTAATTATTTTTTTAATTATAGATATGAATATTGTTTTGTGATGTATATAGCAGCTCAGAATGGTAATAATTAAATGTTTCAGTTGTCAATATTTTTACTGACGAAGCTGTGTAATTATCATCGAAAGCAGAATTTTTTCTCGAATCGAAAGGTAGGAACTGATATTTTTTTCGAAGCCAAGTCGAAGTTTAGAAGCTTTGCACACCCTTGGATTTGAGTATTATTTAGAATCACCAATAACATAAATACTGTACTAATATCTTTTAAATAATAATAATAATTATATTATATAATAATTATTATTATTATTATTATTACTATTATTATTTAGTTCAAACACAAGGGTCATCCATGACTTGATCAATGGAGTTTTTTTACATCCATTACTATTTCCAGCATGTGATCTGGCTCAGTTTTTTTATTCACGCCATGTATTTCTCCCAAGGCTTGTCGTAGCTTCATATGCCTTATAAAATAACTTAAGAGTATGACAGTCACAACATCTAGTCCCCGGTCGTTAATTTATCACAATGTGAAAGAGTAAACCCATATTTTCCAGCAGTGATTCTCGGCCATGTCGAGAATCGAACCCGGTACCCTTAGCTCAGTAGACAGACACACTACTGAATGAGCTAAGGTGTTGTACTGATCCATGTAGTGAGGATAATTAAAGTATCCGAGAGAAAATGCACCTGCATTCACGCGGAGAAATGATGTAAAAACAGCAGTGGGGGAACCACATGTGCACTAGCATATTTGTTTGGAAGAACCTGTTAGAAAATATAAACATATTTTTGTGGCAATTTTAGGTAACATTTTACTATATTATTAGTGTTATTTTATAGGTATTGATATCATCTATCAAAAATGACAGCTTTTGATCAAATGACTTGACGTATAAACATGTGAAGATAGATTATTATTATTATTAGCACCGCGTCTTACTACCCGTTCGGATTATACGCACTTACGCTAATGTGTAATGGTAGGGTGATTGTGAGATGAAATGGAGGACCTACAGTTTAACGTGGAATCCGAACCACGGCGGAGGCCTGGCATTCCTCACATTCACAAGATGTCTTGTCAGAGGTGAAGGAAGAGTTTGGTAATCAGATAAATCAGTGCCGGGACCGAGGATTGAACCCCGGCCGCCAGCATAGAAGTCTGACCCCTTACCCCTAGACCGCCAGGTCACCGACGTGAAGATAGACATAGTAACTTTTCTAGCTGTCGGATAAAAGGCGCTTCCTTTAAAAATTTGGACTGTAGTAAAACCACAAACCATTGCACCCATCAGGGAACTAGAACCTTGACCTCCCTGTCAAAGATTACCAGGTCAATGCGAGTCTAACACCTTAAAACATTTTATCCACGGTGGATAGTACTGATTTTAGGTTCCAGTAAGACATTATTGATTCAAATCATTTAATTTACTATATTTCTACACAGTGAGAATACATTTACTCATAATACTGTAACACTTTTATTGTTTGCTTCGTGTCTTACTACCCGTACGGGATACACACATTTAATAACCCTAATGGGGTGGAGATGAAGATGGTAGAATTTTGAATAAATATAACCGCATTTTCGTCTCGGGAAGAGTGTGAATTTAAAGAAAAACTTCCTTCTCATTAAGTATGATACCGAAATCAAAGAAACACATGATTTTTTTTTTAAGAAAATAAGTTTATATTACAAAACTATCCACCATTCAATAATACAGTAGTTGTGTCTCCAAAGTACCAAATAAAACATAGATATGTATTTCTTAAAAAAAGTATTAAAAAAATTACAACCCTTACACCAGTGGTTTTCAATAGGCACCCCGCGGGCTGGATGCGGCCCGCGAACTATGTCAATCTGGCACGTGGTAAATAATTAAACTGAAAAAAAAATATATGACTTGTTATTCAAATTGTAATAAATTTGCCATTCATGTGAATCAAGCTTCTCTGACATGAACAATATAAGAAATTGTTAGAGGAACAAACTAACAGATGTTCATGTTGAAAACGCCCAGATCAGCAACTTAAACAAATTGTTGGAGGAAATCGCCCTCGTTTTTCTCATTAGTTTCTTTGGTAACTAGTGTAGAGTTTGTTTTATAATTTTTTTTCTATATATACTAAAATAAAAAATAGTGTTCATAATATTATAAGGTGCTTGATTTTCATTTTGAGTACACTGTGTACATTTTTCAAATTAAGTTTTCACACCCGCTGGCCCTGTCCACGAATAAAAGATATAACTGTGGCCCGCGCAACCCGCCTCGGTGGCGTAGTTGGCTAACGCGCTTGTCGTGTTGAGCTCGACTGCTGAGGACGGGGAGACCGAGGTTCGAATCTCGGTCGGGTGGACTGGGGGTGGTCCTAAATGGTCTTCCACTCTCCCTCCACGCAAATGTGGGTTCACTTCCTCTATTTCAACCTTCACAATTCCTAATCCATTAGAGTAATTAGTACTGAAAGCGTATAACCCGAACGGGTAGTAAGACGCGGTGCTAAATATTATTATTATTGTGGCCCACGCAGAGAAGTAATCGAGAACGCACTGTCTTACACCATCAGGTACGGGATACTACAAGGATAGATAATTTCATTGTTATACAGTTTAAAAAAAAATTGTTTCCTTATATATGATACATATTTTTTAACTGTTTTTATACTGTTTACAGATATGTATTCAGAATATTTCTATCACCCTTGGTTAACAAGAAATACGTAACAAAAAAAACTTATAGTTTTATTTACATATGAAACCAATATTAATTTATAATATTTTTAAACTTAAAAAAAAATCTAGCCTATGATTTCCATTTGTAGTTAGTCTTGGGCACATCCCTGATTAGAATTATTATTATTATTATTATTATTATTATTATTATTATTATTATTATTAGCACCACAACGTACTTACGCTAATGTGTAATGGTAGGGTGATTGTGAGATGAAATGGAGGACCTACAGTTTAACGTGGAATCCGAACCATGGTGAAGACTTGGCATTCCCCTCACTAGAAGATTCCAGTAATAATTTACCAGCATGCTAACACTCCACTTTCCTTAGTACCGTTTATCCATTTTCTATCCATTTGTTGGTGAAAATGCTCTCTATTTTCGTCCCTAACCTCGCCAAGATTTTATGAGAAAATAATAAAAATGCGAGTGTAAAAAAGTTAATATTTAGTTGCACACCATTGTTTCACATGAATAAAGGAGATTTCCCACGATTTAGTGATAATATTATTTTTATTTTTTTGCTTTATTGTTTCCCAAGAAATTGCTAATTACATCTTTGAATGCCTTCTAAGCTGTTAGTTTGACTTCATTCAGAGTAGAATGAAAAGTTTAATCTGTGGACCAACAAAAAAAAATCCCTTGTTTATCTTTACCTCACTCAGTAATTTCTGCTGTAGATATAAAAAAACAAGGTCATCTTTCAGTGATTTAACAATGTTTCTTACTAAACCAAGTTTTATTAAGTTGTGGTAATAATACTTTGTGGAAGAAACTAAAGTATCATGTCAAGCAATCCCCCTCCGGGGTCAATTTCTGATAGTTATTCCAAATTTTCACCGAATAGTGCTTGTCCTTGTATCAGCAATCCCATTCAAAAATAAAGCAGTCATATTTTGTACATCCTGATTGTATGCCTAACAAGATTGACACCATTACTAAGCCACCACGCTTGAGTTCCGACAGGTATTTTTGTAATTTGTTTCGTCAAGTCGGTTTTCCATGTTTTCATAAGTTTCCTTCTTGTGCAATGCGTAAGAAATTGGTATGAAGGGATGTGTTACCATTGTGTAGAAGGATTGCTTTTATAATACGCTTTAATGAATCAATTAAAAGTCGTCACTCATCGGTATTGTGATCTTGTCCTTCTGAAGCCATGACCATATCAATATCTGTACATTATTGAAGCCGAAGCAAAATATTGAGCAATATCTTTTTGCATGCAGCAAAATATTGAGATAAAGTCTGTTCAGCGTAGGAACTGTTTTCTGAAAGACCTTTTTCCATACCAGAAACCTATTATATAGTAGAATATTGGTAAGAAAAAAGACCTTTCAGAGAGTAATTCCTACCGTGAATGGAGTATATTTAAATGCTTCTCCAGCAGTCATGATTCAAGCAATCAGTTTGGCTCTTTGATAAGTTCAAGTCCCTTACTAAGTTGTTGAACTCGCCCTGGTAGATGAGATGTGGCTCATTTGATGTAGAGGTCTGAAATTACGGATAGTTTATGTCCTGTCCTATAGAGGTCAGCTTGTCACCATTGTTGTCATCAACAATGCTCTATGTCTCGGGTGGTTTTTTTTTAGAAGGGGCAGGTCTTGAATATGAAACACTGGTCTTATGGCGGAAAGGAATGATAGATATTATGTACTATGTTTAGATTTCAATGAAAATTCCAAATAATTCAGTTAAACAGAAGTGATAGTCTGTCAAATGATCTTTTTGTTCTCGCCAAATCATTGGTACCAGAAACGCCATAGACTTCCGAGAGTCTTTCAACCATCCCCCCAAATACCCTGCAGAGCTGCTACAGACAATGTTAGGAGCTCAAGATTTATACTGGTCAACTATTTTTCACCCAAAGTAGAGCTGATATACTTTCTTAATTTAATGGTGCGATTAGATTTTATAGTATAGCCACCACAGGTAACAAAAACTCTCTACATTATTTTCATACTTTGAAAGCAAAATAAATTACAGTGTGAACTCAATTACTGATGTAAATACATTGAATGCTTACCGACTCTTGGCAGTAAGTGGCATGTTGTATAGTCAGCTTTATATAGATAATGAGCACTTCAATGAATAGGTTGAAAAGTTACTTGTTTGACTAGGTTCGAGATTGTTCATTAGCTTCCTGCTCAGTTTCTATAAGATAGATTTAATCGGACTCACTATCATCCCTATAAGATAAATATATATTTGTTCTTTGACACGCAAATATAAAATATAACGATGGAGTGTTGTTATTTTATTGTTTAATGCAATTTAGTTATATTAAATATTGAAATAATAGGTCAAATAAACTTATCTGGAATAAATAAACGAGACAATTCATTTAAACACTCATGATAGATATTATTAAAATACATTTTCTTACATTTTGTTTTAATAAATATGTGGGTGGTGGAAAAATTATCTTTATAAATTTGTTATCAGCAATTTAAAAAAAATGGCGATCATATATAATAGATTAGGAAACAAAAATTGTGTATAACAGTGTTTTGATACATCCTGTTCTTTGAAATAATTATTTCAATTCACTTTTCAATTTATTTCAAAACTATTATAACCGGGTGAAATGGTTGTACGTTCGGGAAAGAAGTTAAATGAGTATTAGTTAGTAATAATTTGTCTAAGAGTACTGAAACTAAACTTAAATTAGCATTTATATGAGTCTACTTATTCATCTTGATTCGTAGCTATAAATAAATACAATTTTATATATACAATAGTAAATAATATAGGATGAACTACCAGTGACTAATCGCAGACATCTTTTAATATCGTAGAAAACCCGTTTCAGTGGCCGAACGGTCTAAGGCGTCACTCTCGTGTTAGACTGGCTTACTGACGATGTAGAGATTGAAGTTCTAATATTGGGTCTACTGAGGTTGTTTTTTTTCCTAAATAGCTTTACAAATTCTCTTCAAGCAAATGCGGGTAGATTACCTATAAATTGCTTCCTTCCTCATCCCTACTCTATTAGAGTAATAATTATCATATATACGTATAATCTTAACAGGGGATCATATATATGAAGACATGTGAAGCTATACGACAGGCCTGGGAAAATATATTACTTGAATAAAAAACTGAACCAGGCCATAGGCTGGAAACAGTAATGTATTTAAATTTATTTTATATAAAGTATACCTAATAGTAAATCTAGAATAAACTTCCAGTGAGTTATTGCAGACATATTTTAGCAACGTAGAACTTTGATTTAATATCAGGTGACCTGGCGGTCTAGGGGTAAGGTGTCAGACTTCTGTGCTGGCGGCCGGGGTTCAATCCTCGGTCCCAGTACAGATTTATCTGAGTACCAAACCCTTCCTTCAACTCTGACAAGACATCTTGTGAATGTGGGGAGTGCCAGGCCTCCACCGT
This sequence comes from Timema douglasi, assembly GCA_901482245.1. Lineage (NCBI taxonomy): Eukaryota > Metazoa > Arthropoda > Insecta > Phasmatodea > Timematidae > Timema > Timema douglasi. Next base: position 84,782 of record CABEEJ010002155.1, read on the forward strand.
GGTTCGGATTCCACGTTAAACTGTAGGTCCTCCATTTCATCTCACAATCACCCTACCATTACACATTAGCGTAAGCGCGTATAACCCGAACGGGTAGTAAGAGGCGGTGATAATAATTTCAATTTCAATTTCAATTTCAATTTCCTTTATAATAATAATAATAATGATTTACTATCCTAAATAAAAAAGGTCGGTACATGCTACTTCCATTTAAAGTGAGGTTACCCGAAATGTTGAGCTTGTCCACTTAAGTGGTTTGGGATACTGACAGTGGATCTAGAGCACCCAGGTTTGTTTCAAGGTGGTGCTTAGAATAAAAAGGATCCCCTCCTCCCCACCTATTCGCATTTAATTACATTGATGAGGTTGACATGACGGTAGAATTTTAAGCAAGTCCATACAGATTTTCTTGGAGGTAGTATGGGAAAGAATTTACGAAAAAAAAAATTCACCCTCAAGACACAGAGTCGGGAGTCGAATCCCGACCACCTCAACCCTGTCAAGCTAATTTAAAATGGAATGACGTATAGACTTCATGCCCACCAATGTGACTAAATAATGTTTTTTTGGGGGGGGGGGGGGAGTTGNTAATGTTTTTTTGGGGGGGGGGGGTGAGTTGGGGATAATCTTTTTGCCTTGGTTTTACAAGATTAAACATGTTTAGTGTTACATGAGCTGTGTTAGGTTAAGTTAGCTTGTGATTCTTCTGCTAAATTAAATTAGTTTGTATTTTCTTTGTTAAGTGAATTATCTTGTAATTCGTGTGCTAGGTCCGTTAGTTTGTAATTCATGTGTTATGTTAAGTAGGCCTTCAACCCGTGCACTAGATTAAGTTAGCCTGTACTTCATGTACTAGATTAAGCTAGCCTGTACTTCATGTACTAGATTAAGTTAGCCTGTACTTCATGTACTAGATTAAGTTAGCCTGTACTTCATGTACTAAATTAAGTTAGCCTGTACTTCATGTACTAGATTAAGTTAGCCTGTACTTCATGTACTAGATTAAGTTAGCCTGTACTTCATGTATTAATTAAGTTAGCCTGTACTTCATGTACTAGATTAAGTTTGCTTGTAATTTGTGTAATAGGTTACGTTAGCAATTAATTTGTACGTTATCCACTTAGGTTGGTTGAATGGTCTAAGACGTCACTCCCACAATAAACTGGACTGCCAATCACAAGGAGATTGGGGTTCGTATTCCGGTGAGGTGTACTGAGGGTGGTTTTCCAAAATGGTTTTCCACTTTTCCTTCACCCACATGTGGGTACATTTCATATAAATATAGCCTTTCTAATTCCTTAAACCATTAGCGTAATTATTATTATTATTATTATTATCACCGTGTCTTACTACCCATACGGGTTATACGCACTTACACTAATGTGTAATGGTAGGGTGATTGTGAGATGAAATGGAAGACCTACAGTTTAACGTTGGATCCGAACCACGGTGGAGGCCTGACATTCCACACATTCACAAGTTGTGATTAATACACATCTTGTCAGAGGTGAAGGAACGGTTTGGTAATCGGATAAATCTGTGACGGGACCGCGTAATTAGTACACGCGCGTATAAACCGAACGGGTAGTAAGACGCGATGCTAAAAAAAAGAAGAAGAAAGACGCCATGCAAAACAAAAAAAATGATCAAGGTGCTTTCTTGTGAACCACTCTTCGGGTAAACGGCACAATCGAAGCTCTAAGCACCCGGCTAATTTTTCCGAGAAGGAAAGTTTATTCTTTTTTCGTAACACTCATCAGTTTACTGACTCGGCGAATGTTCATCAAAACAAAAAGGGATTGCCTAATCATAACGAATGTTGACTGTTTCTTCAATGGGGATATTCCACGCGTGGTGTTCGCTTTCCATTAACACTGGTTCGGCTGGTCGGTGTTTGAGGCCATGTGTTGTTCGGCCTTGTTCGTCAGATGAGAGCTTGCTGCAAGTCGTCGTCATTGAACCGGCCATGGCTTATTGGGCAGGGCACTGGTCTTTTTTATATGTTGGTCCCGCTTCAAGCCAGGTATTTTGTGGATAGGGTGCTTAACTCTTCTATATGATGGTCCCACTTCAAGCCAGGTATTTTGTGGATAAGATGCTTAACTCTTCTATATGTTGGTCCCACTTCAAGCCAGGTATTTTGTGGATAGGATGCTTAACTCTTCTATATACTGGTCCCGCTTTAAGCCAGGTATTTTGTGGATAGGGTGCTTAACTCTTCTCTAGCTGGTCCCGCTTTAAGCCAGGTATTTTGTGGATAGGGTGCTTAACTCTTCTCTAGCTGGTCCCACTTTAAGCCAGGTATTTTGTGGATAGGGTGCTTAACTCTTATATATGCTGGTCCCACTTCAAGCCAGGTATTTTGTGGATAGGGTGCTTAACTCTTATATATGCTGGTCCCGCTTCAAGCCAGGTATTTTGTGGATAGGGTGCTTAACTCTTATATATGCTGGTCCCACTTTAAGCCAGGTATTTTGTGGACAGGGTGCTTAACTCTTATATATGCTGGTCCCACTTCAAGCCAGGTATTTTGTGGATAGGGTGCTTAACTTTTATATATGCTGGTCCCGCTTTAAGCCAAGTATTTTGTGGATAGGGTGCTTAACTCTTCTCTAGCTGGTCCCACCTTAGGCCAGGTATTTTGTGGATAGGGTGCTTAACTCTTATATATGCTGGTCCCACTTTAAGCCAGGTATTTTGTGGACAGGGTGCTTAACTCTTATATATGCTGTTCCCACTTCAAGCCAGGTATTTTGTGGATAGGGTGCTTAACTCTTATATATGCTGTTCCCACTTCAAGCCAGGTATTTTGTGGATAGGGTGCTTAACTCTTATATATGCTGGTCCCGCTTTAAGCCAAGTATTTTGTGGATAGGGTGCTTAACTCTTCTCTATGCTGGTTCCGCTTCAAGGCAGTGTACGTTGTCCATTTCAGTAGGTACCAATGGATTTTTTTTTCAAAGTCTCCATCATTTCCAATCCTGGCTATTCGCGTTTAGTTACACTAACTAGGAAGGAGATGAAAGAAGAGTGAAATTTTTTTTAAAGTAAAACTACCCTCATCACACTCAGCCAGGATTCAAACCCTGACCTCAACGTCACAAAAAATCAGATAAGATCAGATATTGACGTTTAGTCCACTTTCCCACCCACACGGGGTCCAAATTGATATTAATTTTAGGAAACTCGCATCTGTGGGCACATAGTCAAAGCCTTTAGTCTCATATTGTTTAGTTTTATGGTGACGTGAAGGTCATGTTTCGAATCCCGGTTGAGTAAACGTTTTGAAAGGATAGTTAAGGTGGGTGTTTAGAGGTTGCGAGAAACAGTCACCGTTTGTGCAGTTTTTAAAGCAAAACTTTCCTCTCCCCCTGCGCCCCAAAATAAATAAAATATTGCTCCAGTAGAAACATCGAATTCAATTTTCTTCACACTGTGACATCAACAGTTGATGAATATCTGTCAAGGGTTTCCAAGAATTTAATGACAATTTTTTCTCTTCATTTAAAAAGTTGACCATCTAATGCCGCTATGCTCATGACAGATATTCAACAACTGTTGATATCAACATGTGAAGAGAATTAAACTTTTTTGTTTCTACTGGAGAAATATTTTATTTAGTTTGCGCCCTCTATATTCCCACCAGGCAGGATATTAACACTAGACGTATATCCTGATTTAGTTTGGAAGAACAGTAGAGAAAATTCAAACATATTTATTGCGGCCAACATTGGTAATATTTTAGTATATTATTTGTGTTATTTTATAGATATTGGTAAAATCTATCAAAAGTGACCGCTCCAGACTTGATGTGTGAATATATTAACATGGTTTTATTTTATTTTTATTATTATTACTATTAGCACCGCGTCTTACTACCCGTTCGGGTTATACGCACTTACGCTAAATGTGTAATGGTAGGGTGATTGTGAGATGAAATGGAGGACCTACAGTTTAACGTGGAATCCGAACCACGGTGGAGGCCTGGCATTCCACACATTCACAAGTTGTGATTAATACACATCTTGTCAGAGGTGAAGGAAGGGTTTGGTAATCAGATAAATCTGTGCCGGGACTTAGGAATGGTTTTAGTAACATTTACTAACTTTCTCCTACTGTTGTTCCTACCAAAATCATACTACAGTAGCCCCATGGCTTCTTTGGTGCTGACTGACAGCTCACAGCTGACTTATGATGGTCAACAGTTAGGTATATACCTAAATTTTGACTGTCAGAAGTGACAGCTGCTAAACACCTGTTTTTGCAGATCATTTGGTTCGGCGTAGGGGTACATAATTTGATCTGGTAACTTTTCAAAGCCGTCAGCAGTCAGCTGTGAGCTGTCAGTCAGACACCAAAGAAGCCATGGGGCTACTGTATACATTGTTATTTCAAGGAGTATCCTTGGTTAGTACAAATAACTATTTTATGAACATTATTTTATAAACCGGTTATGAACTAATCGACCTCCCTAACAACCAAACCACGGGTAGAGTCTCAAGGTGCTAACTAATGTTTCATGCATGGCAATGTGTTTGTCATTTTTTTTTTAAATTCCAAAACAACACATCTTTTCCATTAAGATTTATGTTTGAGGCCAAAAGCTCCTCCCTTTGACAAATTAATCCTTATTTAGAGTTGTAAAATCACTTTGGGTTTAAAGTGCTCATTAAAATCTTTAAAATTAGCTTACCTGCTTTGATGACCGCGTGGTCTAACGTGCTACTCTCGAAGTAGACTAGACTACCTGTCCCGGGGAGATCTAAGTTCGAATCTCGGTCGGGTGTACTGAGGGTGGTTTGTCCAAAAATAGTTCTCTACTCTTTCTTTCTCTCGCCACGCGAATGTAGGTACACTTCTTCTAAATATAACCTTCCTAATACCTAAAAAACCATCAATGTAATTAGTACATGAGCGTATAACCCGAACGGTTAGAAAGACGTGATTCTAAAAAAAAAAATAGTTGTGGCAGTCGCGCGTTTAAGTCTCTGGCTTTCATTAGTTATCTTCCAGTTGTGGAAAGTCTGTCTCACTCCACGTAATTCTTTATCCGTAGTCCTGTAAGAATCTACTCCACAACAAATCCTCTCTAACATACTACGTAGAATTTGAATTCTTATAATCCAAATCCTAATTATTTTTAATTTTGTACACGCAATCAGTGTCTTTAATAGGTTTTTTTTCTTTTGGCATATACTGTATAATAATAATAATAATAATATTTAGCACCACGTCTTACTACCCGTTCGGGTTATACGCTTTAAGTACTAATTACGCTAATGGAATAGGAATCGGGAAGGGTGAATTAGAGGAAGCGAACCCGCATTTGCGTGGAGGGAGAGTGGAAAACCATTTAGGAAAAACCACCCCCAGTTCACCCGACCGAGATTCGAACCTCGATCTCCCCATCCTCAGCAGCTAGAGCTCAACACGACCAGCGCGTTAGCCAACTACGCCACCGAGGCGGGTTACTGTATAATCATGAGAGATGTGACATCCAGGCTCGGTCGCCTGTATGTAGACTATTTGTCGTTCTCGGGGTACAGAACATTGCCCAGGGTACACCTATGGAGGTTGTCTAGACGTCATATCCGCAATGAGATGATGTGATGATAGTTATGAAGTCGTGGAGCCGGGGTGAGTTTTAACCTAACTTAAGCCTAGTTAACTAAACCCTGGTGACCGTTGGGATAGTCCCCTTTAGGGAAAAAATACCCAAGGTACCAGCCGGGAATCGAAACCGGGACTCCAAGACTCGCGGCATTTGATAAAGAAAATTTAAAAAACAACAACAATTAAACCGATTTAAAGTTCACTGTTGTCAAATATAAAATGCAGAAAGCTACAAATCAGTACGTTCTACAGTTCAGGAATTAATACCAGTGAAACCCGCCTCGGTGGCGCAGTTGGCTAACGCGCTATTTTTGTGTTGAGCCAGACTTCTGAGGACGGTGAGATCGGGGTACGAATCTCGGTCGGGTGAACTAGGGAGGTTTTTTTCCTAAATGGTTTTCCACTCTCCCTCTACGCAAATTTGGGTTAATTTCCTCTAAATTCAACCTTCCCAATTCCTAATCCATTAGCGTAATTAGTACTTAAGCGTATAACCTGAATGGGTAGTAAGACGTGATGCTAAGTAATAATAATTATTATTATAATGATAATGATATCAGTACTATTTTTTTAAACTTAAACTATTAAACTGGTCCCAATTTTTCTGTTGTAAAATGAAGAACGCAGTAAACCCCATTTCGCCTTTTTCGGTTCGAGCGCAGACTTTTATTTAATTTCCTGGTAAATCGGCTCTGAGGGTTGTACTTCTTGAACCTAGCTACCGAAAAAAAATATTCTTACCTTCAATTACGAGGATTATATTCCATGGTAAATGGACACAAGTACCATGTCCTCTGACGTAACATCGTTACCATTCTTATCGTTTCGGTCAGGTGAAAATACTAGTCGTTAAAAAAATGTGGCATTATGTACCTTTTTTTTTTCACAGCAAAGCTCCAACGAACTCTTGAGAGCACCTTTGTATTTCTAAGGCTGGGTTTATATTCATGCATAACGCATAGCTAATAGTAGGTCCCAGATAAAACAATACAACGGTGTATAATGGAACCTAGAGACTAAAATAGAAAGTCTTACTTCATTCGATTGTATTTTATTAATATTTTTTTTATTATTATTTAGCACCGCGTCTTACTACCCGTTCGGGTTATACGCTTTAAGTAATAATTACGCTAATGGATTAGGAATTGGGAAGGAAGTGAGGAAGTGAACCCGCATTTGCGTGGAGGGAGAGTGGAAAACCATTTAGGAAAAAACACCCCCAGTTCACCCGACCGAGATTCGAACCTCGATCTCCCTGTCCTCAGCGGTCGAGCTCAACATGACAAGCGCGTTAGCCAACTACGCCGCCGAGGCGGGTAAGATACAAATTACCCGCTTTGGTGGCCTCATGCTTAAAGGTGATACTCTCGCAGTATACTGGATTGTCAATAAAGGGAAGGTTGAGATTCGAATCTTGATCGGGGGGGGATGGTTTTCTACTTTACCTCCACGTAAATGCGGGTACATTTTCTAAATATAGCCTTCCTAATCCCTCTCACTCCGTTGTAAGAAAACTTAAGAATATACTGAAATCCATTCCCCCCCAAAAAACTTGACGTAATTTAAGAATGACCGTTAAGGCGTTACTTTCGTGTTAGAGACGGGCCTACTAATGACGGGGAGATCGAGGTTAGAATCCCGTTCGGATCTACTGAGAGTGGTTTTTCCTAAATGGTTTCCCACTCTCCATCCACGCAAATGCTGGTAGATTACCTATAAAAATTATTTCTTCTTCATCCCTACCCATTTAGAGTAATTATCATTATATGGGTATAACCTGAATAGGTAGTAAGACGCAGCGATAATAAAAAAACACTTTCATATAAAATAATGTGTCTCAACCTCTTGCGCTCTATGTTTTATGCACTATTCGCTATTAGTTATGCGTTATGCATGAACATAAACCCAGCCTTAGATGTCGAGACATTGGCATACAAAGTGACACCGGTTTTGTAACACTGAGGAAGACATTAAAAAAAAACACAAGCTTTCTTCTTAGGCTTATTTCAACTCGCAGGATATTTTGTCTCGCAATGTTGGCATTCCTCGGGTTCATCTTCTTTGGCCGGCACGCTCTGATGCCTTCCTTCTAACATCACGATATAATGTTTCGTCCTTGCGATTCTTCGCAAGATTTGTTTTCACTGGCGGAAAACTCGTAACAACATGTTATTACAAAACACATGGACAATGAAACAGTAATTGTGGGTACGTATGAGAAAGGTAGAATGTAGAGGAAACATAATTATTTGTTTTCAACCGCGTCTTTAGTTCCTGTTCGCATACATTAATTAATTACGCTAATGGAATAAGGAAGAGAAGGATATAGTTTTAGAAGGGAACGTACCCATATTTGCGTCGAAGGGAAGTAAGGGGGGGGGGGAACCTGCAGTAGATCCAACCAGGATTAGAACCCCGATTCTACCGTTACAATTATTAATATTGTTAGCACCGCGTCTTACTACCCGTTCGGGTTATACGCACTCACGCTAATGTGTAATGTAGTAGGGTGAATGTGAGATGAAACGAAGGACCTACAGTTTAACGTGGAATCCGAACCACGGTGGAGGCCTGACATTCCCCACATTCACAATATGTCTTGTCAGAGGTGAAGGAAAGGTTTGGTAATCAGATAAATCTTTGCCGGGACCGAGGATTGAACCCCGGCCGCCAGCATAGAAGTCTGACACCTTACCCCTAGACCGCCAGGTCCCCTCTACCGTTACAAGAAAATCAATCTAACACCAGGGTGACGCGTTAAAACCATGTGACCAACGATGGAGGCTGTAAACGTAATTAAATGTTGATCGCATGAATGGGCAGTAATATACAGTGCATAAACAAAATACTTCACAAATTTCCAAATCCGTTTAGGTAGCCACATGGTCTACTCTCGTGTTAGAATAGACTGCCGAGGATGGGGAGATCGGGGTTCAATCCTGGCTGGGTGCACTGAGGGTGTTTTTTTCCTAAATAGTTTTCTACTCTACCTTCCCGTGAAGTCGGATATGTTACCTCTAAATTAGACCTTTCTAATCCCTAGCTCATAAATGTAATTAGTACATAGGTGCATAACCTGAACGGGTAGTAAGACGCGGCACTAAAAATAATAATATGATGACCTGACTTGAAATCACAATTTTAATCATTGGTAAAAGGCAGTTGGAAGAGTAACAAAATTGTGTCAAATTAATAATAATAATAATTATTATTATTATTATTATTATTATTAGCACGACGTCTTACTACCCGTTCGGGTTACACGCACTTACGCTAATGTGTAATGGTAGGGTGATTGTGAGAGGAAATGGAGGACCTACAATTTAACGTGCAATCCGAACCACGGTGGAGGCCTGGCATTCCCCACATTCACAAGATGTCTTGTCAGAGGTGAAGGAAGGGTTTGGTAATCAGATAAATCTGTGCCGGGACCGAGGATTGAACCCCGG
>CABEEJ010002156.1:0-43233 GCA_901482245.1 Timema douglasi
GTACCCCATGATACACGCATGCCACAACGCCCTAAAACTCCCTACCAATTAATTACATGTCCGGCGTATGCCTGCAATAAATAAAATAAAACTCCAACACCGCCTCTATCCTACCAATTAATTAATTAATTAACAATAAATCAGCATGACCCAACATGCCGGAGCTGCTTGGCCAGGGGGGGTGGTAGGGGAGGGGCTTAGGAGTGCCAGAGGGGAGGGGCTTAGGAGGAGCGGGAAAACCAACAGCCAATCAGAGAGCAGGAGGCGTGGTCACGTGATCAATTTCCACCTATCCTGTGAGTGTGATATCAGGGTGTGCTAACTACTGAGGATAGTGTTCACTTTTAATGTATTGGTTCAAAGTCACTTTAAAGCCACCGCATAGCCTTATTGCCTTACTATTGGGCTTTGCCACACACACATGATAGTGATGTCACCCATTCTGTCTGTGTAACTGTATACGTTATTCCTTATTTTTCTAATTCCTCCAACTATTTCCACTTGCCCTCTAATCGCATACGTAACCTGTCGGGCTCTGCAATATACTGAAATTACATTTTCTTTAAGCACGATCTCCGCTTTGATTTCTTTTATCTGACCTAATGGTTTCTCAAACAATGTTTTGTGTTCTTTAATTAATTTCTTACCCTTTTATTACCAGTTAGTCTTTTGCGCTACTGGAGACTAGTCAATTTTTAATACCTCGATCCAGTTTCTTCCTAATAAAGCCTGCGATCTTGTAGACTCATCCTTTACCACTACAACTGGGAGCTGTACATGTTTTTGGTCCAGTCATCGTCAATAATAATGAAACTTCAGTTTCTTCCTGCACATTATGTACCAAAAAATGAATATCCATTCTTTCCAAATAACCCATCAAGTCTTTCACCTTCTCATTAAACTCGTTAATTAAACCATGTCACCGCCATCATAATTGCCGTGAAAGTTATACTCGTCACCTCACTAAGGTTGGTTTATTGTAATTTTCCTCATCGCCACTGTTGTATTTATTACTCGTACCTTATTGGTATGTAAAAGATCACAAAACATATAGTTCTGTGTAACAAAAACTCCCACTTTGGATACAGTTATGTATGTTCACTTTCACTTTCATTCCATTCCACTTACACAGATCATCACTTCTCTGGCTACCTCAAAAACAAACTTCTTGTTCTCCCATTCACCACCTTCTTGCTTCTTCACTTTAATATCTTACGACATTTACAATGTTCAATAGACTAGTGTAACTGTAAATAATTTAAGGATATATATTCCATTCACCGTAGGAATTGACTTCTGAAAGGCCTTTTTCCCTAACATAAATCTACTATATAGTAGGATATTGGTAGGAAAAAAGACCTTTCAAAGAGTAATTCCTAACGTGAATGGAATATATGTTAGGTTGTTCTATTAAATATTTGTCTTTAAGAGGATGATAGACTGCGCACCAGACCCGTAGGCCCTATTTATTTTAGAACCCACACTACTTACACCAGGCTCTGGTACTTGGTCTGTCGTTTTTAAATAACAATTTTTTTAATTAAATATGTTGTCACTAAAAGGGTTTATATTTTATTTATTTATTTTATAAAAAAAAGTATTTAATTGTATTTAACCTAACGTAACCTATTCTTCATATATTTACAATGTTCAATGTTAGTAAAACTGTAAATATATTAAGGATAGGTTACATTAGATTGGGCTATGTTCTAAGTGACAATATATTTAATATATATCTAACTAAAAACATGTAGTCTAAAAACGACAAACTGCGCTCCAGACCCAATTTTAATCTAAATAAACTTGATAGCATGTCAATCTTGGGTGTTTTTTTTTATATAAAGGGAGCTTATGCCTAAAAAAAAAGAACATTTGTGTATCAAGGATACTGTTCTTGAACATCCATGGGCTTAGGGGTTTCTGACCACACCATACACAAATTAATACAAATTTTGTGAGATACTAAGAGTTAGTGTCACCCCGAATATATCCTACTTAACCTACGAATGTATACCATGACCATTATTTGGTCTTTCCAGCCAGTCCCACGTCCATATTCTTTTCCTACGCTCCCTCTCATAATTTTCAATATCATTATTAATAATTAAAGCAGCTAATGCATTCAAAATTAATCTCTGACTTTCCATAAATAATTGCACTAGAACATAGCACTAAACTAGCAGCTTATGAATAATCTTGTTCCATTTCTATTGTACTAGCTAGTATACAGATATCTAGGCGCTAGCTAGCACAGTTTATTTCTAGTACAAGCAAGTGTCTTAGTTAGTAGTAGTAGCTTAAGTTATTTAAAAGTCACGGACAAAGAATATATATTTTATTTTTTTTATTATTAAAGAAGTTAAGAACTATAGTTTGTAAATTTTCTTTTCTACTTTATCCATGGATGACCAAGCAAATTGAATTAGATAATTTTCAGTACCATATTCTAAATTAGAGTTATATATTTATAATTAATATAATCTTAATCAATTATTATTTATTTTAATATGTTTTAGCCCATAAAGTATTTTCTAATGTAAATTTAAATATAATAAGAATTACATCATCCTTTGTTTAAAGCTTATTTCGGTTCCATATCAAATTAATTGCTGAATCAGCTGGGTTCTAGTTTACAGATACTTAGACAACAACAAAATAACATAGCTTTCATACTTTCAACCAATCAAGAGCTCTCTTATTGCTTGATTCAACATCATAGAAACAGGGGAATCACAGGAAACAAAGTGTGGTTTTATATTAGCAGCGGGAAAATTTTTCCGTTCTCCTACTCCATTACTGATTCCACGTTGGTTTGTCAAATAGGCAAGTAGTAGCGGTATGTTGGTGTCAACTTTGAAAATACAAAGACATATTTTGTAAAAGATGAATTCTAAGTAAATAAATTCCTAGTATACATACATATAAAGTAAATCACAATGGCTATTATTATGTGAAACAATATTCCTGTAAATAAACTATCATAAGTATTACTCAGAAACGTATAGCATCATAAAATGTCGCCAAACGATGGAGTTAACTGTTATACTGTGTATAAATATTATTGAAGCGAAGGGAGTATGTAAGGATAGGGAGAACGTTGGTGAGGGTGAATCAAGTACGAAGCTGTTTTTTGAACTATAATTATTATAACTATAATAATTAAGTTTCTTTTCTACTTTGTATGGATTGGCGTGATTAGAGATGCATGTTCTGTTTATGACTAAAAAAATTATTTTTGTTGATATCATATTCCATAATAATATTAAGTAGGTCCTACCATAAAGTGTATATTTGTTTTTGTTTGCAAAATATTATGGTCGAATTTGGTTAAAATTGTGTAAGCTTAGTTTTATAAAAATCAATAAAAATACCTATTCAAGCAGTTTTTCTTTCATCTACATTTTCTTAAAGTCTCAATTTTCAATTTGTTGTGTTGAATAAAGAATTGATGGATGTAGGGAATAAAAATATTAGTTGCGTGGGCTAAAGCCCTTGGACAGTTAAAAAAATGTATCTTTCAGTAAAATATATATAGTTAGTTTTATATGCTTATTTTTAACAGAGTGGTAAAATAATTATATGTGGTTTATCATAACATTAAGACACAAAATATCAAGCAAAAGTTATATTTTGAAATCTATATATTTTGTACCTCTGTATGTTAAAAATACCGTTATTTAATTACATATTCCTAAAAATATTATTTTAGAAAAGTTGTTCATGTAATATAGACTCGCGCAACCGCTAAGAATAGATTTGTATTTATATAATAAAATTATAGTAGTAGATCACATATTGAGCCATCAATAGCGTTAATTTGAACTGTGCAATTATTACTGTCGACATGTATAGATGGAAGCACATATGCAAAGAAATGGCCTACCAACATTTTAAACCAGATTTTAAAGAGCTCATGTATTAAATCGAATCACGCTGGTGCCTGCAGAAGCTATTACAGAGAAATGAACTGAGCTTTTTCACAACACCTATAACCATTTATATGGTGGAAACAATGATCAATGGGTGAAAAACATGCCATTTGAAAGGTGATAACATAAGAATTCATAATCATATAGTACTTTTAGTTATAGCCTAAGCCAACAGATAGCACTAAAGTCAATACATTATAGCCGATCAGCGAGCACCTCTGTCCACATATTTTAATTTTTTTTTTTTTATAAAATACGCAACTTAAATTTTCTCGAAATTTCCCGAAGAACCAGGTTCTACACCTTTGTAGAGTTATTGTAGGCACCTAGTAATACAGTACAATCCTCACCAAGTGTGCTCGTGCCACAGGTTCAAATATTTAAATTATGGAACATTAAATTTGTTGATCTTAGAGAACTAGTTTTATGTATAGTGTAACTTTGAAATCAATTTTCTAAAGATTTCCAAAAGGACCCGGTTTTACACTTATTTAGGGTTTTATTGGGCACTAAATACTACAATTCACACCAAGTGTGCTCATACTGCATATTCAAATATATAAATTGTATCATCTTTATTTTAATGATTTTAAAGGGCTAGTTTCAAGTCAAACGTCACTTTGAAGTTAATTTTCTTGATATTTATAGAAGAACCAGGTTGCTCACCTGTTTAGGGTTGTAGTGGGCTTCTAGTACTCTAATTCCTACTATTTGTGTTCATGAGGTAGATTCAAATATAGAAATTGTAGCAACTTAAATTAGGTTGTCTTGAGAGCTAGTTTTATATTAAGAGTAATTTTGAAGTTAATTTTCTCAAAATTTCCAGAAAAACCTGGCTCTACACATATATGGAGATGTTATAGGCATTTAGTATTTCAATCCCCATCATGTTTTGGTGTGCAGTAGATTCATATATAGAAATTGTGGCTATTTAATTTTAGCGATTGTAGAGGGATAGTTTGGTGTATAGTGTAACTTTGAAGGTAATTTTTTCAACTTTCCAGAAGATATTAGTTCCACACCTCAGGTTGCCCCAGAATGAGACATTGATAATCTTTTTCGATTTCTTTCTATGATAGCTTTTAGAAATACACTTTTGCTCTAGTGCTAAATGTGAAACGTTTAAGAACTATACTATTTCTTTAGCGTTATCTATGAGATATCTTGGAACCATACTGGTCGCTAGTATTTTTTTTTTTCAGGATGGCATAAAACGGTTAGTAGTTGTGGATGGGGAAATCTTCTGCTCGCTCTGCAGAAACCATAGATAAAGAAATTACTTTTATGACAATCTATCGATTTATCATGAGTTGTGCGATGTATTATAATATTCATAATACTGCTCTGTGATATTCCGTGGTTTATTTAGAATTTGATTTAAGTTAATCTTCAATATATTGATTTAATTTATGTATTTTAAACGTAAACTTTCTTACACTTTGGATAATGCGGTTATAAATGATAATCGATCGTATTTAAAGAATTAAAATGTTTTTAGAGAAATTGGGCTGACATACCTAAGACCCTAATTTCTTAATCAACAAGTGAGACAGTCCCAAAGAATAAACCTAACTTGATTAGGGAGATAAACTTTATTAAAAAGTTGGAAAATGACAGGTGAAGGAAGAGAGAAGAATGACCTATTGGCTCTGAAGGGTAATTTAAACTAGACATAATTCAATTTTGCTGCAACGAGACAATGGGGCTGTCTCTGAATAGTCCGCCCTTATGCACTTGCATATTATATATTCCATTCACGGTAGGAATTAATCTCTGAAAGGTCTTTTATCCTACCAATATCCTACTATATAGTAGATTTATGGTAGGGAAAAAGGCCTTTCAGAAGTCAATTCCTACCGTGAATGGAATATACTAATGGGCACATTCGATGTTCCCCTTATCGCGCACTTTAGTTAAAATATCTTTATAAATAGAATACATACACTCAAACTGTTAAATGAATAATTTTGGATGCTGTGTAATTTATTCATTTACATTTGTCAGTAGGCTAAAATTCTTTCTATGGCATTAAAATATTTATTTTTGTAAATATATTTATTAGTTTTAAAATGTTTTTAATGATAAATAACAGTTAAGAATGATCTTTTATTGATATAAGAAGTTTAATAACAGGAAAATAACAATTTACATGTGTATTGCTAAGTACTGTAAATATTCACGCTTACATTTATCTATTAATTTTATAACACCACTATAGAGTGCACATGGGGAACAAAACATTATCAAAATTGATTTCGTTGCCATGGAAACATTGCTTTCCTAAGTGGCCACCAGGGAACTCAAGTGTAGGCTACTATGCTGTTTCAAAAGTCTCATCCACCCTATGTACTTTAGGGTGCCAGAAACGTGTTTTATTAAGGGGTGCAAGTAAAGTGCACAAGTGCGGACTATTCAGACAGTATGGGTGTATATTAGTCTATTGCGTCACTTTGGCAATAGACTGAACTGTTCATGGTGGGGTGATCGAGGTTTGAATCCTGTTCAGGTTTACTCAGAATACTAAGACGCCGTGAAAAATAACTTCACAATAAACCAATGTTCTATCTTCAATCGAAGGGGGATAGTATTTTGAGTTAGGAATGATGTCCCAAGTGCTCTAAAAACATTGTTGGGACTGTCCTATAGAGCATATAAGAATATGTATTTATATATCTATAATATCAATATATATATAACAATTATGACATCATAAAATAAGGCCTTAAGCATACTATTACACTGATAAAAAATATTAATAAAAAAAGTAGACTACTCTTCATATAGCACATACAAATCATAACATTTCGCTAGCATTACACTAACAAAATTTCTGGGAATATAATAATAATAAAATTTATATTTCTATTATTTAACTCATCTCACTACCTGCCCAGGCTATATGCATACAAATTAATTAGTACACTTTTGTATTAGGGATCAGAAAGGTTGCATTTAGAAAAAATGTACCCAAATTTTAATGTACAATAGGGAGATTAGAAAATAATTTTGAAAAAAACAACCCTCAATATACTCGATTGGGATTCTAACTTGGATCTCTCTGTCATCTGCAGTAAAGTCTACTGCAAGAGCTGAAGCCTTAGTTAAACTATGCCACCACAAGGGGTTTTCAAGAGTAATAAAAAATAACTCTGTAATGATGAACAATTCAAAACTAAACTTACATAAGTGATGTAGGGACAAATATTGTTTAAAAAAAATCTGTAACTTAGCACAACACAAAGCTTTACTTGATATTTTAGAAGCTGATTGATGCTAACCAATCTTCTAAAGCAACCACATTTAACTCTCTTACATAATAGACAAATTTCTATTAGGCTAAAGTGGTTAACTATACTTTTCTTATATTGGCTTTGAAGCTAATTGAAGGCTCTCTTGCACACTCACTAACAATTTTACATCGAGCAACTCACACAAAACTCCATTAAACTTAAATGAACAGAATCACCCACTAAAAGTCAAATATTAAACTCAAGTAATATAATGTATAAATATTTATGAGCACACACTATATTAAGTGTAGTCCTAATATAACAATCAATGTGGTTGCAGTGATGCGTCTCACTCGGCCTACCTTGTCAAGTCCCCTGGTAGTCACCACCGACTCCAAGGATCTACCTGGGAATCTTCTTAACATTGACTTGAAGCAAGACATAACAGCAGTGTCTGGGGCTGAGACACTAACGGCAGGGCAGTTTTTACTCCTGCCGCAATCCTTTGGGTGAGTAGCCTCTCATAATTTGGCAAATCTTTAAGAATATTGTGTGTGTGTGCGCATGTGTGCTATATAATATATAATTATATACCTATATATAATATTTTATAACTATTTCCAGCCTGTGGCTTGCTCAATTTTAGTAAAATGCCTCCATCTTCTTCTTTCTGTTCACCATTCTTCCTCCTTTATTTGCTTCCATTCATCTTCTCTCACTTGCATACTTGCTGTTATAAGCTCCTCTCATCTCTTTCTTTATCTCCCGTGTAGTTATTTCCTACATACTTCATGTTTAGTATAAATATACCTACTGAACCAGCTGTGCTCTATTTTGTTTGTAGTTAATTATACTTATTAGCACTAGGTGTCAGCACCACATTGACCCTTCTCTCTTACTGGCTCTGGGCTCGCCTACACCCGCGCTTTTTTCTTTAGTATAACAGTAAAAACAGTGTTCAAGCATCTCTTGTCTCGAGGTACAAAGCCATGAAACTCTCTTGTATGAAATAATTATTTTATTAATTGCTCAAGACTCAAGATTGGGGTGCCCCAGATATCATCTCATCACTCCAGGTACTCTGTAACCGTTCGCAAAGGTAGGCTCTGTAATAAAAAAAATATTATAATAAATATAAACTTAATATAATAAAATAATAAAAGTTTTAAAAAGAAAAAATATATTTCCTTTATCTATATGATTTGTGTTTTTGTTGGGCGCCACCCCTGGTATCTAGGGGAAAAATAATAATCAAAAGGAACAATACATTTACCTCGGCTATAAACTCAGTGGCACGACGACTCTCAACCTCGAGACCACTAGGTGAACTTAAAACTAAAAAAGAACATGAACAACTTAGATTTAAAAAAAAATGGATTGTTGAAGAAAATGTAATTTGGGCTACAAATAAGAATAAATGCATAAAAAAAAACAATTGTTGGCACTTTTTGTGAATTTATTGTGGTTTCCCTTTTGTCCACATCCAAATCCTACCTATGGAATTCCGGTTAATCATAATTATAATTTAATAAAGTATAGTACAGTATTGTTGAGACCAAAAGAAGAGAGAAAAAAAAATATATATATACAATAAATAAAATTAATAATTAGACATCAAATAAAATGTTAAATAATTCTTTGTATTAGTCTGTCCTGCTGGAAATAAGAGAGTTCTGGTTTATTTAGGAAAAAGAAATGATTACAATAATCAAAAGTTGAAGAGTTGGTTTGACCTCACCCAAGTATAATTAGTCCATACTGAAAACACCATCTTCATAAATTTTGTTTCACTTGAAATTCTTCCACAATTTAAATGAGCCTAAACATTGTAGCTCTTACACACTCTCTTAGCTTCCTTTATTTACTAATTTCACTTTAATCTTTCACCTTTTAACCACTATAAAAATAATTTAAATTGGGAGCCCACATTCATTTGGCTCCATCTTGGACCACCAAACCAGGAAGAAGTCTCTCTACTATTCAAAACCTTCTAATCCTTTTTCAAATTTAAAAAATGTTCTATTCCAAGTCCAAAGAGAAAACAAACTATGTATAAATAAAAACGAAAATGAATTGTTGGCTATAGACTAGTGAGAGAATAAAAATGAAATGTAGGTTTAATATAAGTATTTAAATATAGCCAATTGAATATGAATAATGTTTTTTATAAAGAATTAAATGTCTATTTCCTTCTGTCAAAATTAAAAATCGCGCTCGTTTTTCTTCCTTTCTTCTTCTACAACCAAAAACTCGCTCCTCACTTGTTTGATAGAATTGCGCATGCGTTAAAACAAACATGGCCGACCTTCAAAGTAAATACAGTCAATCACACTTCTTAAAAGGATAATTAATATGCTTAATAAAAGGTAAGTGTTCTTCCTTAAATCAAAATTCCTTATTTAAATTATTTAAAACAATGTTTTATGTTGTTCCCTCCGTCCTTTTATTTAATTTAATATATGTAAACATTGTCATTAGTCAGGCCAGCAACCAGCTGGTGAAATTCGAAGATTTCACACGAAATTAAATTAGAAAATAAATCAGAAATTGTTCACAAAAGTAGGAAAAAAATAGGGAAATACAAGGTAGGGTGGCAAATAACATCATAGCTCATAGTAAATTAATTGTTTGTGTTATAATTATAGCATGTGCCAAATTCTCACCTGTTAACACCATACAGAACAAACACTTCATCTCTATCATTCTCTTTGGTATTATTATTATTTTTTAGCATCGCGTCTTACTACCCGTTCGGGATATACGCTTTAAGTACTAATTATGCTAATGGAGTAAGAATTGAGAAGGTTAAATTAGAGGAAGTGAACCCACAATTGCATGGAGGAGAGTGGAAAACCATTTAGGAAAAACCACCCCCAGTTCACTTGTCCGAGATTCGAATCTCGATCTCCCCGTCCTCGGCAGTCGAGCTCAACACGACTAGTGCGTTAGCCAACTACGCCACCGAGGCGGGTCTCTTTGGTATTCTTTCCATCCTTGTTACATGACCATACCATTTCTCTCAGCCTTGCTTCCTCTACTATTCCATCAAATTACTAATCCTTATTCCTCGTGCCAGTGACCAACCAAGCTATTTGTGTAAAAAAAACCATTGAATATCTAGAAATATTATTTGGTATATAATAATTATATAAAGGATTAAAGGATTAAAGTAGCTCAATTGGTAGAAGGTTACTTTGACTAATCGAGCTGGATGTCTTGAGATTCATTTCTGGTGAAGATTATTTTTGTTATTTTATCTTTGCTGCAAAGTGCATAATAGGAGTTCGTTAATGCTTTAACACAACTCTGAACATATATTTGCTACACCCAAAACACAACGGTTAGTTAGACATATGTTTAACCTGGATACAAAGATTATATAGGCTACATAAGGGTTTGACACTCCAGTCTAGAAACTACGGAACCAAAGACATGTTTGCTACACATACACAAGATGGTTGAATGGATATTTATTCATATTTTAACAATTTTACCAAAAGATTGATTAACTCAAATAGTGTCTCAATATAATAGGCCCTACTAATATAATATATTATCTTGAAACATTTTCTAATAAATCATACTCAATTGAAATCAAAAAGTCAATCATCTACTATCAAAAGTTCAAGAAGAATTTCCTGAGTTATCAAGTGACACAGGTTTAAAAATTAGGTTGGCTAAAAATCATTAAATTAATTTTGGCTTAGAACTAGGAAAGAATTTCTAACAATTTTTGAAATGGTCCTGAACATACTTTTGACATTTTGTACTACGTATCTATGCAAAGCAACGTTCTCAGCATTGATGAGCTTAGGAAATCAAAATATTGATCAACTCTGGGGAAGTTTAAGATGCTCTATGTCCTGCAGTATCAAATATTCAGCCAAGATTTAATTCTTTATGTAAAAATAAACAAGCCCATCCATCTCATTAGTATGCAAATTTGCTTTTGTCTTTAATAACTGGTAAAATTATGTGTATACTAATTAATTGTTTTAAAATAAATCTTTTTATGATTTATTATCAGTAAATGTTTGATTTGTATACTTATTCTATATGCCTCTATATCCTGGGTTGCAGAAAAATTTCTTGAGCAAAAAGGGGTCGTGAGTGGAAAAAGTTTAATAAACCCTGGACTAAGGAGTCACTCTTGCAATTGACTGAGCTGAATTGTTAGTGAATAGGAAGTAGGGTGATTTCCCTAAAGGCATTAAAATACAAGAAGTTCAAGTTAAATCAGTTTTATGCTTTGTACACTAGTCACGCACCAGGGAATATGTTAAGATGTTTGACTTATCCAGGTCTTTGTTTTTGCATTCTGTTTTAAACGGTTTATTGTTAATCATGTTATTGGTCGTTTGATCATTTGTTGCAGTAATATCTACCTGGGGGAGACATTCTCCAGTTATATCTGTGTCCACAATGACAGCAACCAGGTCGCCAAGGAGGTCTTTGTAAAGGTCACATATACTACATTCGTAACTATTATAATCACTAAGAAAAATAATCCCACATTTTCTCTAGTCCTTGGTACAAATAATTAGGGAGAATTTAAGAGTCCATAATTTGAAGCTTCATAATATGATAATGACTTAATATGTCAATTTTATTGGTAAACATGTAGACATAAGGTAGTAAGTATCATGAGTTTAAGCAAGTATTTTTGCAGTTCTTATAACAACAATTTATTTGGCCTGATTAATAAAATATTGCTTCAATGTTTGGTTAATTTTCTACTTGTGGTAATATCAACAGTTCTTGAATATGTGTCATTAGCATATTAGCATTGATGAGTAACTTTTTAAAGAAAGAAAAAAGGCAATATTCAAACTCTAGGATACAAATGACAAATATTCAACAACTGTTGAACCAATATTTTGTTAATTGCGTCCAAAAAAAGTTATAAAAATTGAAAACAATGCTGGTCTTTACTTGCATTCCTTTTCATCCCACCTAAATACTAAATTTTATCATCAATGTAAGGTGTACACAAATGTGCTCTTTTCAAGCCGGATGCCAGGTTTCCATCATCGTCTTTAGAGTGCGCTGGGAATCATTACATATTGTCTTCAGAGCCAAATTCTTATGCATTTACTTTCAAATTCATCCTACTTGTGTTATATTTAATTAAATAAAAGAGCTGTGAACAATGTAATAAAAGTGTTAATCGCCACTATAGGCTGTGACGGTTGTGTTTGTACTGAGAAAGGAGAAGGAACCTATGGTCAAGCAGCAAAATGGACTTACCTAACATTCATACAAAAAGTTAGGGGTGTGCGAGTTTATAATTTTAAGTTGAGTTTGAATGAAAATATTCAGGTTTTAGTAATATGGAGAGATGGTAGAGAAATATTTCGAGTTGAATTTCTTTAATAGATCCATTTACAAACATAGATTTTTCAGAATGAATTTTTTTTGTGAAAAAAACTATAATAATACAAATTCAGATTTTTAAATATATATAATTTCACTTTTTTTTTATTATTAGACAAGAAGAAATATTGAGGGATTCTTATTTACTATGAAATAACATCTAAAAATTGAATAAAATTAATCAAACTCTAAATTTTTGAGAAAAAAATGGAAAATTTTGAGTGCCCAAATTTTTTGATTTTTGTAAAAATCATTGAGTTTGAACAGCAACTTAAACTCGAATGTTTGAGTATTCGCACATTCCTAAAAAAAAGTGTACAGTTCATTTTACAATAAATCGATAAAATTAAAAGGAATCATTAAGCACTGATAGCAAAGATCATTAAAAATATTGTTTTTTGAGCAATGAATTATCTCGGTAAAAATGTGTCTTTTTAACACAAGTCAGATAACAGCATTGGTATATATTATTGTGTGTGCAGAGCTTGGCTCATGAAGGAGTTCACTGGAGTTTTAGCTGTTGGTGTGTTCTAGGCTGACCTCCAGACTAGCTCTCAACGTATCCCTCTATCCAACAATGGGGCAGCACCAGAGTTAAGACAACAGGAAACACTGGATGATGTCATTCATCACGAGGTCAAAGAGGTGGGCACTCACATGTGAGTATATCCCACACTAGCACCAAAAGCAGTCTGTATACATGTTTTTGTTTGTTTGTTAACATTTTTTGGTACCAAATATAATTTTCAAGATTCTATCTTGCAAATGTAAAATTTTAACTATAAAATTTTATCATCGTCCCTCTACCCCCCAAAGCCCAACTCTCCAGATGGATATGCCATAGGACATTATTGATTGAACTAATATATATTATTTCTATCATTTTGATATCCAGGTACATTCTAAGATGGTAAAAACATGTCAATCCTTTTAGTTTGTTTTCAAGTTTCTGTTTGTATCTCATCTATGATGTTGGTTGATGATTAGTCTGATATGTCTGATACGTTCATTTTTTTGTCACAATCACAAAATCTTTGTGTTTACTCATGCTAACAAGTATAATAACAAAAACATTAATAATTCAAAAGGGTTCTCACACACATTGAAAGTCTATAAATTGAAATTAGGTCAAGAAAAAGTATTAAATTAGTCCTGTGAATAAATCATTCAAATAAATTCTTTAAAATCAATGAAAAATTCATAGAAATTTAAAAAAATTGAATATTACATACAAAAACTTATGACAGTGACAACATAATACTATTATTTAGATAAATTTATGCACTTTATCTTGATCACAAAGTGTGTAAGATTATATCCAGGCAATAGAACTGTATTTAATGATTGAGTTCAAGATACAGCACTAATACAAAGACCACATGTGCTGCAACTATTTTATTATATTTCTACTACCTTAATTAACATATTTCATTGTTTAAAAATCTTTACTTTACATCCATTACAGTTTCCAGCCTTTGGTTTGGGTCAATTTATTCAAGTCATATATTTTCCACTACGGGCTTGCTAAGCCTGTCGTAGCTTCATATGCTTTATATAAACTAACTTAAGACTAGGACATGCACAACATCCAGTCCCCGGCCATTAATTCATCACTGTGAAAGGGTAAACCCACATTTCACCAATGATAAATTTTTCGGCTATGCCGAAAATAAAACCCAGTATACAGACACGCTACCAACTGAGCTAAGGTGTCTGGGATTTAACGATCTATAATGTCAAAATTGTCATATGCTTTGCAATATATATGATCAAGCCTATTACAATACCTGTGACCTATTTCGCACTTGTATTAGTCTAGAGATGGGCCCCTCGAATCCACCAAGTATTCGAGGATTCTGTGTTTTACTGGATTCGATGTTCGAATCTTTCACCTAATAAACAAACCATAATATTTCGAATTAAAAAATTATTTAGATAGGCCCACTTGAAAAGCACAACTTAATCCATAATATTTATTTTGTCGGACAAACAAGATTAGCGTGAATAAAATCATTATTAAAAAAAATGCTAGGTGTGGAAAATCTTATGTGCCTATTATTAACCTACCCTCCCACCTCTATTGGAAACTTGAACTCGACCGTTTTGGCACATGCTCTCTTCTAAAACTTTCACCTCCCCAACAACCTTGTAAATATTTTAATGAACACATTAAAATGCTTCAAAAACTGAGAATCAAAACTAGAATTACAAATAAACTCGAAATAAATCAAACAAATTGTGTTTTTTAAAAAAATAGAAATAAGAACACATTACACATGATACAAAGTCAGCCGCCATGATGTTTACTCGCCAGAGTGATGATAAAGATAAAAATACTGTTAATTCTTACTACCCAACTGATTTTAATTACCTACAACTATGCAAAGAACCCCAATTTATTGCATACAATCCTTAAGTTAGATATTTTGGTGGGTTTTATGAAAAATAAATACTGTCGACTGTCAGACACAGATAAAACTATTTATTTATGAATACCAGCTTACGCATTGTATATCGATTGTTTGTTTAAAATTGATTCAGATAATCTGATAACTTAGTAAGCACTCTTGAGTTTTAAGAATCAAATAATGTCTTGCTAATTCACTATTTGTTGTTAAATTGATCTTAACTAAGAGTTTATTATTTTTTTAAAATATGTTATTGAAATAATTGTAAAACTATTCAAACATATTCCTGCCTTATAAAATGGGAATGAACATATTGGAGTCGAAAATATGTTCGTGTTTTAAATAGAATGTACTCTTAGAAATCGATATATCGCAAGAATCGAATATATTTCTTGTTTTTTACCTGAAGGTAGATAATGTATATATAAGCAAATGATGATTAAACATACTTAGGCATTATTGAGTTCACTATTTCCAATGTATGTTTAATTGTTAAGCATGTTATTTTAGGCTTTATTAAAAATATCTGTTTGTATTTTTGGTTTTGGTTGGTTAAAATTGAAAGCATGATTTAAATAAATTTTAATTCACAATTTAGGCTTGTATTGCATAATGTAGGTAGGTATATATATGTAAATCATTAGAATTTCTAACAATTTGCTAGGATTCAAATTTGAGATTCGAAAATAAAATATAGGTTCGGATTCGAGAAATAGTAGATTTGACCCATCTCTATATTAGTCTAATATTAGTAATAAACTAATATTTTTCATTTATATTATGAGATTTTGTTTCACATTAATATTAGTTACTAGTGATTAATATTAGTAAATTAGTTAATATTATCAGTAGAGTTTAACAAATATATTAGGCCTACCTTTATACTTCACAGAAATACTAAACTAATGTAAATTTACTGATAATATTAGTAGTTTATTATTAATGTTGTATGGTTAATAAAATAACAATTTGGCATATATTTAATAGGGGTGTGCGAAGGCCACTTTTTAAATGTGAAGCGAAGTCGAAGCGAATCTTGAAACTTGCGAAGAAAAGTCGAAGTCGAAGCTACCTAGGATTTCTGTTGTTGTCACTTAACACTACTTTTAATTTTTAAATTAATTATTTTTCTAGACCTAGTCAGTAACAAGGGCCAGAAAAATTTGCTTATTTGTTCCCTAAGGACTATATTAATAACTAGTGCACGCAGGCTTACTGATAAGCTTAGTAACTTAACAATTAATTTTTACTTACATCATGGAGTTTATAATATTATTTTGCGAACTTTACATATGCATGTCTTTATATCTGCATTTCTCTGATAATAATTATAAATTAAATTCCATTTTTGTTTCCTACTTTCTGTATCATCCATTTTTAATAATAAAGAAAATGTGAAGAGGCTATGAAAAACTTCTGTATCAAAATGCACTTGTAAATTTGTCACAGATAATTCCAAAGCGATAGAATATTTAGGACCAAACATTAGACGCGAGGTGCGATGATAACACAAAAGTGCTTTCTCTGCTTTGTACCATTGACCATGGTGTTATTTCTTTATAAGTATTTTTATTTTTTACAAAATTATGTTGGCGATAGTTAATATAATATATTAACATTAATTTACCGGTATTTGATCCATGCTTATGTTGTTTTAGTTAAATTACTAGTCAGTGTTAAAATTCTATTTCGTAACAGTTTTAAAATGATCAAATATTGAAAAATATAATATTTAGTAAGATAAAACTATATCGTTTGATGATTTATTGAAGTTTTATCCTTCCTTCGAAATTTTTCCTATATCCGAAGGTTATTGTAGATGTCAAAGTCGAAGCCGAAGGAGATTTGACCTTCGACTACGACTTTTCGAAGCTTTGTACACCATTAATATTTAATAAACTTTATGGGAGTTTCTATTAAATATGCTTGATTTATTAACATCCTAATAACTAGACAGTTATTAAAAATAAATCATTATATACAATATCTATTTTTATCAACAAACAAAAAATTAAAATACAATGCATTTCAACATACAAATAAGAAAATACTGATTTGGACCTTTATGAACATTGGATTAAAGAAATGCTTTATAATAGGAACATTAAAATAGGAACATTATCAATTACAAATATAATCAAAAGCATTGTTGTCATTGTCAATAGTTTATATATTATTTGAGTTGATGACTATTATGTTGTGACTAGCTTTATCTTCAAGTTTTTGTTCCCATACCAAAATTTCCAGGAAAAAGCTTAGGTTTTTTAGTTTTAAATATTTAACTTGTTTTATTTATTTTTTTCTCTTTAAATGAATGATCCCTTCTTCCTCATTAGTTAATTTTACAGAGCAAGCGTGTTTCTGCAAACCACCTGAAATAAAATTAACTTATTTTTGACAATATGAATTCAAATTTAGGGAATTTAAAATGAGGTAATACAAACGTGTTTTCATTTGTGTGTAGATTTATGAATAACATTATAAACACTTACTTCTATAGGATCCAGCTTTTGAAAAAGAATTTCCCACCTGGGTAACATATAGATTGTCTTCCAAGTTTTCTGGTTCAGGTTTTTTTTGATAAAGTATCATCAAATTTTCCAAAATTAAAAAAAAAATTAATTCAAAGATATATATTTTGCCTTCTTTGTTTAAACATTTTTAATAGAAATGATCCATCAACAGTATATACACACACAAGCTAAACCTCCAAATAACATAACCATAAAATAAAATAGCTGACTGATGATTAATATTATTAGACTAATAAATATTGGTGAAATTTATTAAGATCCAAAAATTATTGTAGAACACAATTTATTAGCACTAATAATTATTATAATAATAAGTTAGCAAATATTGAACTAATACTAACACAATTGTGAAATAGGCTTATGGGATCCTTGATAAGATAAACTAATACATTATTTTAAGACTCTTTGTGATGTTTCAGTTTGGTCTGTGAAGTAAGCTACCTCACTCTAACCAACACTCGTCAGTCTTTCCGTAAGTTCTTCAAGTTCCAGGTGCTTAAACCTCTAGACGTGAAGACCAAGTTCTACAATGCAGAGGTGACACATTATGTCAATACTATGATCATATCAGCAAGTTGTTTGACACCATATTTTAGGAAAATAAAAATTGAAGCACACCTAAGTCCATTAATAGGCCATTTGATCATTTTCTCGGGTTCATAAAATAGGCATATTGCGAGAATGACATTTTGATTTAGTGTAATTTTCGGGTAGGAGATAACTATTTTCTGTGGGAACAGGACAAGAAATGGGGGGAAAAAGTTTTTACTCTAATCTTATATTTATTTTTCAGATTTATAATTTGATGATAAACTTAAAGCTTATGACAATTTGATCAGAAAAGGATTGTTTCAATTGAGCTAAATGTAGTGGTAGATGCCAAAAATATTTTCGGATAGGGTTTGGGTGGGGGTAGGGGGGGAAGTTATCTAACTCGTAACTTTTACTTTAGTTTATTTTTAAATTTTAAGTTTTCCAAATAAAAACTAAATATTTTGTCTAACAAGTGTTGAGTAAGTTTTGATGTAAGCTAAATTAAAAAAAAATAGTCCTAATTTAACTATTTAAATAGGTTCAAGAATTTTTGGCATAGGTATAAATAA
Organism: Timema douglasi; assembly: GCA_901482245.1. Taxonomy (NCBI): domain Eukaryota; kingdom Metazoa; phylum Arthropoda; class Insecta; order Phasmatodea; family Timematidae; genus Timema; species Timema douglasi. The sequence continues at coordinate 18,578 of CABEEJ010002156.1, forward strand.
ATTCTAAAAAATTGGATTTTAGAATTGACTAAAATAGTTCTCAATTAAAAAACCTCACTGTATGAATTTTAATATCTAATCACACACTAAAACATCAAACTAACCTGAATTGGTAAAAGTGAGCCACAGTCTTGTCTATAAGAATAATAAAAACATTTCTCGACTGATCCAGTGGGACTGGTTACCTCTTAAGTTTTAGTTCCTAAAACTCTCATAAAAAGCAATGTTAGACTCTAAAAATATTCTTTTATCACACTATTATTATTTATGACACTTAAGTATAATATTTGGAAGAAGGTACAGGAAAGGTGGATTAGAAACACATAAAAGGAACAAACAATATTTCCCTTACGACGAAAAGAACACATTTCACACTTTACATAGCTGCAATTGGACAAAGATATAATGGCCGCTGCTTTAATAAAATCAATCGTTACCACCAAATCCCCGACCTAGGTTTAATTTTATTAGAATTAATCAGGAGGGAGCATGAAATACGCAACTTAACTTCCTAAAGTGTAAAAAGGAAAAAAGAATTTTTTAAAGAATGCTAGGACACTTAGATAAGAACATGTAAATAGAATAACATAAACGGACAAACACAGGGAATGAACATATTATATATATCTGCTTCCTATGTCCATTCAGGTCTTTTTCTTAGCACAATTCAGTCACTTTTCAAATTTATTTTCTCACATTATCAAAAGTGTTCTAAATAAATTGGAAAGGAAAAATATTAATTTAGGTAGAATTTATTTAATTAGCTTTCTTGGCTAAACCATTTGATGATTAGCATTAATTAGTACTTTGTAGATCATTGCATGTTGCATAGTAATTTAGAAATTATTATCATTAATTTAGTTATTGATCCATTGTTTTGTGTTGTGTCAGGGTGTGCAAAGTCAATCTTTTCCAAATTCAAGCAAAGCTAAATAAGATGGCGGTAAGGTGTCAGACTTCTGTGTTAGGGGTCCGGGGTTTAATCTTCGGTCCTGGCACAGATTTATCTTATTTCCAAACCCTTCCTTCACCTCTAACAAGACATGTATTTGTCACAACTTGTGAATGTGAGGAATGTCAGGCCTCCACCGTGGTTCAGATCCCACATTTAACTGTAGGTCCTCCATTTCATCTCACAATCACCCTACCATTACACATAGCCTAAGTGCATACAAACCGAACGGATAGTAAGACATGGTGCTAATAATAATAATAATAATGATAATAATAAAGCTAAATATATGTGATCCCTTTACTATCTTACATTTATTTTATGTAGCCTTATTTATTTAAGTTTAGACTACAAATATATTTTTTAACAAAAAGTTTTATTTCAAAATTTGTTACATGTTTCACATCTGACCTTTAATAACGTAAATTTACAAAATAGTACAGAAAGACAAAAATTGGAAATTCACTTTTATTAAATCTTCATCAGTTGTCAAAGCTTGAATATTTTTCCTAATTGAAGATTAATTTTTGCACATCCTTACTTTTTGTATATACTATATTGAAGTATGAATGCTAATTAATGAACCCTGGACACTTCCTTGAATGCAATTGCCAACACTTATAATAATCAATACAAGTAATCAATGCTTGCTTTGGAAAGGCTTAGTTATGTGAATATCTTATTAATAATAGTATCAATAAGCTTGTGCAAACCTTTGAAATTTTTAATCTCAATAAATCTTAGAATTGGATTTAATGTGCTTAACTCAAAATTTAAATCTCTAATTCATACTTACTTTGGTTAAAGTTTGTAAAGGAATGATGTGGGTTACAATTATTGTTTATGACTGTGAATAGCTTGTACTAAGATTAAAAAGGTGGCATGATCTTTATTTGATTTTCCACTTTTTGAAATTAGTGCTATTTATTACATTATTTAAAATTTAACATATGATTCAATTCAGATAAAACTTGAAAAGCTTTTTAGATATGAGATTTTGATTTGGACTGTAATTTTAAATTCCTTTTAGGCATGAGATTTGATTTGGATTTAATTCAAAATTGAAACTTACAGATTTGCAGAAGCTTTGTATCATAAAATAATTTTGTTTCTCAATATATAAACACTTTTCACTTTTATTAGGGCTCTGCGAGTACTTGAAATTCAAGCTTTGAGCCATGCTCGCCATTTAAGCTCGAGATCGATATCAAAAGTTTTGTAGGCTCATCATTTTTGAGCTTTCACTTGATGTACATAATCAATTTTTAAAACGCAATTGTAAAAATAGGCTATTTAATCTAGATAATATTGACATTTCCACTTACAGATATTTTGGTAACTTAACAAATTGTTAAAAATTAATACCACTTTTCACATTACTAACGTAATAGAGCTTTAAAATTACTTTCAACCATTAAACTGATTCACTATTCCATTTTAAATTATCCTTTATTGAATTTGTATTGCCTTGACAAAACAATGAAAATAAAAATAACTTAATAGATTAGTATTTTTTTTTTAATAATCATACCTAGTCCCTTTCTAAAATAATAATTTTGGTTAAATTTAAAATTTAACATCAAGAATATATTGTATTGAATATTTTCAAACTTACAATATTTCAAACTTGTATTAATCAATACGTTTAACTACAAAACTAGAAATAGTTTAGTGACTATTTAAAGAATTATGTTTTTTAATCTGTCATATTATTTTTACTGTCATATTTTAAAGTTTCTACATCAACTTTTACAAGCATTAAAAGTTGAATTGAAATATATTTTGTAATAAGATCATTTCTAGCACGATCCCATACAATGCAGGTGTGCATCTGCACATAGAGGAATAGAATTGGAACAGTAAACATGATCATCCATGATAATTACACTAAAGATTAATAAACGTAATATGAAACATTTCAAATTTACAACTCTTTTTGATTCTTACATTTTCTTACAGGGTAGATAAAGTTATGCAAGCATATTTTTGGAAATATTAGCTCATTAAAACATCAATTTAATAAACTTTTTTTTTCTAATTGTCAATGTAATTTTAATGTCTTTAAAGATATGAGTAGTGTAACTATTTAGCTATTTTTTCTATTATATTTTTATTTGAGTGTTCCTACAGTTAAATTATCTTTTTAAGTGTGTTATTTCTAATTAAAAACCATTATTTCTATTTTCTATTAAAAAAATTCAAAAGTATTTATTATTTATCAAAATGAGTGTAATTCTTATTTCAAGAACAATGTGTTGTTTTAAAATAAATATATACTCCAGGGTGTCTACTGGGTCACGAAAGTCATGGAAAAGTCACTAATTGAAAAAAAATATCATGAAAGTAATGAAAAAGTCATGGATTTTAAATATTTTGGTTGTAAAGTCACGAAATATTTTTAGTTTGAGTTTTCCGCACATCATAACAACGTGAACGTTTCAAAGATAGCACTATCCACTACACGTGATGGCACGCACCAGCCGGAAGTTGCGTGATTGTTTTGTCTGTGTCTTGTGTTAAATTTTAATGTGGCGTGCTACTTATCTTGTGGGGTGTGTGAGTGCATTATGCCTTGTGTGTGTCTACAAATAATGGTTTTCGAGTAAATGAATTGGAATTCAGGTTTTGTAGATGATACGGGAAAATACCAGGACATTTTCTACAGAAACCGGGCGTTCATCTGTGTTGTGGATCTGGATCAAGATGTCGGCGGCAATTATCAATTTTTTATGCTTTCAGTGATCCGACTGCAATTTGAAGGTGGTGTAAAATGTATATCATAATTTCAAATTAACGTTGGTACCAAATAGCAATAGTTTTCGCAGTGAAATATGGCGTATTTTTTATAAAATATAAAATAATACTATTATTGTTAATATTTGATCCTTGACGTAATTCAGTTAATTTTATAGACCATTAATTCAAAACAGTTGTAATTTACCAATTTTTAAAATGATTTTTGTTGTCTTATGGGCACATCAAATATTAGGCCTAAAATATTTTTTAATCGTATGTTGTGAAAAAAAACCTTTTTTATGGCATTCAAAGATTTTATGTGTGAAGCTTAGGTTAATCTGTTAAAAGATGCTTGGTAAATATTCGTTCAAAGAGTTTTGGCTGATTGTTGAAGAAAATAAATACTCAAAGTGGTTGCGCCCTGTTGAAGATGACCAGTATAAGGCTTCTTGTACATTTTGTAAATCGAAATTTGATATAGACCACAGTGGGTTGAATGGAGTGAAAATTCATGGAAAAGGTAAGAAGCATCTGCCCTACTCCAGGGTAAACAATAAATGCTCAGCTTTATATCTGCTGAAAAAGTTAGATGTAAACAGCCAAAACCGGTAAAAGAATTATTACCTTCCATAAGTAGGCCTACTTCTGAAAATGATATATATTTGGTTGCATCTTTGTCTAAATGAGTTGTTTCATCTTCCTCATCTTTTGGAGGAGATTTAAGTAAATTTTGTTTAAATGATGATACCTTGAAAGCAGAAATTCTGTGGTCCATGAATAAGGTTATGACTCATACTTCTGACAGAGGTTCACATATTTCCAGAGATCTTTTCTCAGTCATGTTTCCTGACAGTTTAATAGCACAGAAGTTCAAAATTCAAAAAGACAAACTTGGCTATTTGACAACCTTTGGTCTTGGCCCCTTCTTCCAAGAAAAACTCCCAGTGGAGTTAAAGAAGATTGCATTTTTTGCAGTTTCACTTGACGAAAGTCTCAATACAATTGCCCAAAAAGGACAAATGAACATCATTGTCCATTATTGGAACTCAAATTTAAATGTGGTTTTGACCCGATACTTTAACTTTGTGTTTTTAGGGCATTCTACTGCAGGCAACCTCCTTGATTCCTTTATGTCAGGTATGTCTGAATTAGGACTGCCTTTAAAGAGTGTTCTACAAATTGCTGTTGATGGACCTAATGTAAATTTAAAATTCCTTAAGGACTTCAATCAAATGATGGGAAAAGATTTAGATAACTCTGAAGACAAGAAACCTATTGATGTTGGCACATGCTCTCTTCATACAGTTCATGGGGCTTATAAGACAGCTCATAATAAATGTGAATGGCAAGCTCATAATTTTCTGCGTTCGTTGTATTATCTGTTTAAAGATTTTCCATCTCGAAGATCTGATTACATACTCTCAAGTGGATCAGACCTCTTTCTACTTAAAATGTGTTCCATCAGATGGGTGGAAAACTCAAAAGTAATTGAAAGAGCCTTGAAAATGTTTCCACATTTAAAGAAATATGTGACTTTTGTATGTTCCAAACCACCTGAAACAAAGAATTTCGGTGTTTTATGAGACTTCCTATAAGATAACCTTCTTGAAGCAAAACTCTTTTTCTTACAGTCAGTAATAGGAGAAGTGGAACCATATCTTAAAATATTTCAAAATGACAATCCAATTTTGTCCTTTGTACATGCCGAACTTTATTCGATGGCACATAGCAATGCTGCTCGCGTCCTTAAGGCAAAGGTTATAAGCAATGTGAAAAACTCAGGACAGCTCTTGGTAATTGATGTCAAAAATGAAAATCTATTGAGCTTTTCGGACGTAGACATAGGCTTTGGTGCGAAGAAATTTTGTAAAAATGTGAAAGAACTTGATGTATAACTCTTAAGAAAAGATATCAGACACTTAGTGGAAATGTTTAAAAAACTGACTGGGCCTAGGTCTCCATTACGAAAGTGTATGGTGAAAGGTGCTTCATGCCTTTCACCAGCAGTAATGACTAGTGGCATTCTAAGAGTAAAACGGGTTAATATAGCACTCGAACAACTCGCTTCAAACAACCATATTGCATACATAGAAGCTGAACATATAAGAAAAATCTACCTTGAAATCTGTGAGCAGTCTTCTGTTCAAGAAGAGCTGAAGACATTTGATTTCAATGAAACCAGACTAGATTCTTTTCTCTTCAACATCTTCATTAATGCTAAATCTTGCAAGGCATTGCTGTCATTTTGCATGATGGTATTTACAATGTTCCATGGAAACAGTGCTGTTGAAAGAGGTTTTTCAGTAAACAAGGAATGTTTGGTTGAAAATATGAAAGAGCATTCTCTAATCTCCCAACGCAGCATATATTCAGTGGTTCATTCGGTAGGTGGCATAAAGAATGTGGAATTTACAAGTGGGATGCTGCATGCAGCTAGGCGAGCAAGTTCCAAAAGGAGGGAAGCAATTGAAGAAATGAAGAAGAAAGAAAGTGAAGAAGCTAACAGATCAAAAACAACATTGGAAACTGTAAATAAACTCAAGGCAAAGGAAACTTCTCCAATAGGCTGAAGAAGAGGTTCAGCACTTCACACTGAAATTGACTTGAAGAAGAAAAGACTGAGGCAGATGTAAATCCTGTATGTTGTGATTTTGTGTATAAACTAAATATTAGGTGACAAATTTAAACAATATTAGATTTTATGTTTGTTGAAAGACTTAACTTCTGTGAGCTTCAAACATCATTAATTAATTACCAGTAAGTTTTCTTGTTGGTATGGTTATAGTAATAGTTATTAATTCTGTTTGTTATTACAATAGCTAGGCCCGATGTACAATATAATGTTCGACCGTTTACCAAAGGATTTTTTTTTGCACCGTGTCTTGCTGCTCGTTTGGGCTATATACCCCCAAAAGAATTTTGTGGTCAAAAAAGGTCACTAAAAAGTCACGAATTTTTGTTCCTCTAACTGAGTAGACACCCTGTACTCTTAACATTTTAAAATTAGAATTTACTTGAACTCATGAGCTTTTTAAAATATTTAGATTTAGTTGACTTGAATGTAAATACCAAATCTCGCAGACCCCTACGTTTTATATTGTCATGTTTCCACTTAATACAGAAAATTACACCATTACTTTCAATATGTTGATTTTATTATATATATTTATTAAATGTTGATTTTGTCATAACAGCTTCTTTTATATTCCCCCACCCGCGTCCCGCTTCAAAAAATATTTTGACACAAGCTTTAAGGAAGTGTCTGCAGGATTAGCTGCAGGCCTTTTATTTACTTTATATATAGTTCTCAAATTTAGTTCTAGTCTTTGTACTTGCATTATGTAGTTTCTCTTACATTATGTAGAATCCTGAGGGTTGGTTGCAGTTCCTACTACAGCATGTAAATTCCCAAGGGTTAGTCCTTCTAGGAAACTAAACCTTGGTATTAACTTGCTCTCTCTCTCTCTTTCCTGGCATGATTACTGCTGCTACTCACATCTGCATGATGGATCATTTCGATGCATGCTATTTGCAACAGGACTTCATAGTAAGTTCACTCCTTCACTTTAGTCAAGTCTTAGTACTAAAACTCTAGTTAGTAACTGTACATAATTTATTTAGTGTCATAGGTTCACATTTATATTAGCATGAACCACTAACCTATTTACAAACAATTCGCTTTTAGGAAATTAAAATTGCTATTTGATTATTTTTGTATGCACATTGTTGAATAACTATATATATTGTTATAGGCAGCATTGAATAATTTACTAAAAAGTAAATGTTAAAACCTTCTTCTTTGCAAACGGTCAGAATTGCATGACACAAAGACTGCCCACTGCCTTCAAAACCAAATCTTGGCAGTGCTCACACTTGTATCTAAGATTAAATTTTGGGGTCAAGGGTGGGAGAGAAGGAGTTCAGAGCACTCAGTTTAAAAAGTGTGATATAAAAACTTAAGCTTATTAAATGAGTTGATATTGTATGATTTATAATATCACCGGCCCAGAGTTGCCACTCAGCTGTATGGATGTATGGTACTCGACCCGACGGTTAATTTGATCCTCAACATCTCCACAACCTTGGTGCATTGAAGAGGTGTATTAGAGAAATGAGGATTGAGGTAGTTTCCTATTGCCTTCCTCACTGAGCCGGAAGTTATTATTTATTGCACATCAGGCTGCCAAGCACACCGGACTGCAGCTGTAAATTCAAGAAATAAATTAACTTTTTTGTCTGTAAAAACACAAGTAATTTCACACACACACACACACAAAGTCTGGAACATTGGCGAATTTATACATTTAACTGCAAGATTTAAATAGCATTTCCTTTGCATGAAAGAAAAAGCTAGCTGAAAAACTAAGCATGCTGATTAAAAAAAAGTATCTTTCTCCCCAGCCTGTAATCCGACGACTTAGCTCAGTCAATAATGTGTGTTTCTATTGGACTAAGAGTCCTGGGCTCACTTCCTGACACAGCCAAAACATTTATTATTGTTGAAATGTGGGTTTACCCTTTCACGGTAATGAAAGGCCAGGGACTGGATGTTATGTCTGTTCTAGTCTTAAGGCATATGAAGCTACGACAAGCCTAAAAAGCTGGTAGTGGAAAATATATGGCATAAATAAAAAAAACTGACCCAGACCACAGGCTGGAAACAGTAATGGATGTAAAAAAACTACCCCACCTGTCTCTCTTTTTACACCAAGATTTAAGGCTGCTTATCAAATGCGTACATTTCCCCATAAAGATCAAATCGAGTCAATTTTGTGAAAAATTAAATTTAATTACTTTATATTCATTTCTAAAGTAACTGTAAATGGGAATGGTTTCTGGTAAACCTGAGAGTTACGGAAAATTTTGTATTAGAAAATAGTGGCAGCACTTCAGGCCACAATAACATCTGGACTAGTTGATACTCTTTACCTTGTGTAATCTCATTGTCCTCCCCTGGACCTAAAATTGTATTGTGAAGTATTACATTGTCATCGTATCCCCCCCCCTCCCTCATCTCCCCCACCACAGACTACTTAATGCCACCCAGCTGGACCTTTGTTGGTGGAAGAACACTAATGTATGAGTCATTTATATAGTACCTCTTATTGCATTATGGCAGGAAAAATAAATAAAACTTCTGGAAATTTTTGTGATTCTTTTTAATGTCAAGGAACTAAATGAAACATCATGAAAATTTAGCGATTTCCTTTAATGTCAAGGAAGTAAATGAAAAATCACAAAATTTAAATATTTACTAAAATAAATATTAATTTTTCTCCTAAACACTAAAATAAAAGTTAGATATACTCCATTCACGGTAGGAATTACTCTCTGAAAGGTCTTTTTTCCTACCAATATCCTACTATATAATAATTTTCTGTTAGGTAAAAAGGCCTTTCAGAAAACAATTCCTACTGTGAACGGACTTTATTTGGTCCCTCACATGTTAAAAAAATGCATTGCCCAACTATGGAATGCTGCTAACTTAAGATGGTTTTAGAGTGTTTACTTAAATTTAGTGGCCTACTATTCAACATTTTGTGGAGAGAGTGAAAGAGGCTAAATTCTTGATAGTGGTTGGATATCATAAGAGGAACGTATCAACATTCATGCCCATGGCTTTAGGCATTTTTTTTTTCCAAGGGAATTGTCAACATTGATTGTACTAGAAGTGAATCAACATTTCATTTAGACAACATACCACAATTTTTATGGTTTTATTTATAGGGGTGAATAAATAGAACCATTTTTAGACATCAATTAAGAAAGGAAATATATAAATGTGCCTACTAGCTCTTTCCAAGTGAATATGGTAATTGGTGTATGTTCCTAATCTAATAGATTTTGTTGTTTATAATACAAACTGTACTTGCATTAGCCACTGATCTTAGCTAAGCTCCTGGATATCATGGCTTGATTAATATTTCACAGTTTAAGTAGAGGTTTCAAGTATGTCATAACTTCTTTATTCAGTTCATTTCTTGCCCTAAATACCTGTCATAAAGTAAATACTACACGGTGGATGAAGCTGCATAAATAAGCTGACTATTCTATGAAAATGGTTCATAAAACTCTCTTGGCTAAAGGTATGTATTATCAGTAGAGTTGGGTCGAATCCACTTTTTTTTATGAATCCTTATCTCTAATTTACATTTTAATATTGAATCCAAATCTTGAATTTTTTTTATGTAGATAAGAGGAAATATAAATTTAAGAGAATTATAGAAAATACAAATAGTAACTAAATAGTAACATTCTTTCTTATAATCCATTCATTACAACATTCATACATTCAATTAAATGTTAAATTACTGGTCTGAGACTTAGTTGTTATTTCATCCTATAATTATAATTGATTCTGAACCACCAATAAGCATTATTAGAGCTCTAAAACAAATTTCACTTGAACATTTGAAAATAAGGAGTTGAGTTTTAAATCCATTTTTTTAAATCCTCGAATCTCAAATATCTTAAGGATTCGAGGGTCCATTCCTAATTATTTGGCTATGGTGCTTGTTCAATATACAGGTATGTATTAACTGGCTATGGTGCTTGTTCAATATACAGGTATGTATTAACTGGCTATGGTGCTTGTTCAATATACAGGTATGTATTAACTGGCTATGGTGCTTGTTCAATACAGGTATGTATTATCTGGTTATGTTGCTTGTTCAATATACAGGTATGTATTAACTGGCTATGGTGATTGTTCAATATACAGGTATGTATTATCTGGTTATGTTGCTTGTTCAATATACAGGTATGTATTATCTGGTTATGGTGCTTGTTCAATACAGGTATGTATTATCTGGTTATGTTGCTTGTTCAATATACAGGTATGTATTATCTGGTTATGTTGCTTGTTCAATATACAGGTATTGTTCAATATACAGGTATGTATTAACTGGCTATGGTGCTTGTTCAATACAGGTATGTATTATCTGGTTATGTTGCTTGTTCAATACAGGTATGTATTATCTGGTTATGTTGCTTGTTCAATATACAGGTATATATTATCTGGTTATGTTGCTTGTTCAATATACAGGTATGTATTATCTGGTTATGTTGCTTGTTCAATATACAGGTATGTATTATCTGGTTATGTTGCTTGTTCATTATACAGGTATGTATTATCTGGTTATGTTGCTTGTTCAATACAGGGATGTATTATCTGGTTATGTTGCTTGTTCAATACAGGTATGTATTAGCTGGCTACGTGTTCTATACAGGTATGTATTATATGGTTATGGTGCTTGTGCAATACAGGTATGTATTAGCTGGCTATGGTGCTTTTCCACCATTGGCATGTATTATTTGAAAGAGCTTGTTTACCACTGATCCAACAACTTAAAATTAAACTATGTTATTGAAATACAAAACTAAAGTATTGGAAGAGCCATGCCAGCTCTTTATTATAGGATGACAATCTGCTCGTTGTTTGCATGTTCCATGTTTTTTGGGCCTAAGCTATATAATATTAACATATGGTTTATTAATAATAGCTTAGTGCAAAACATCAATAGTATTTTTTAAATTACTATGCTTAGCATCATTTAGTGAAAGATGGCCCTGGATTAAAAATAAACCACAAAAGCTAAGTGGTAAGTGCATTTGCACATGCACAGCCAAAGATTCTAGGTCATTTCTCATGACCAGGTTGTCATTTTACACTTAATTAAATTTAACACAGTTATTAATGGCAGGAGTAATAAGAGGAAGATATCAGACATTCATGGTTGGAAGGCTGGGTATCTGATAGCTAACAGAAGGTTCTTTATTGCAAAAAGTGAATGTGACTGATGTCACCCTATTTATAAATAATTATTATTAGCTTAGTAATACCGTATTATCAATAAAACTTTTTATCAAGCAAGTTCAATAATTCTTTCCTGAGGATTACTGTATAGTTGGTGTTTTAATAACTTCTTGGAAGAACAAAATATTTTGGTAAAACTAATGTTTAGTGTTTTTTGACTGTGGCAACAAGAGATATTATAATTCACTCCAGTGGCCGCACGGTCTAATGCACTACATTCATAGTGGATTAGACTGCTGCTGACGAGATTGAGGTTCGACTCTTGGTCGAGTGTACTGAGGATCGTTTTTCCAAAATGTTTTTCCACTCTCGCTCTAAGCATATGCGGGTACCCTTCCTATTAATATAACCTTCCTAGTCCATAAAATATTAGCGTAATTAGTACATAAGCATACAACCCAAACAAGTAGTAAGATGTGGTGCTAAAATATAAAAAATAACTATACATGAAATAATTAATTAAAAATATTATAATAACACTTGTATCTCGTTATAACTGGCCACCCAAATAAATAACTGTTTTTATAACTTAAGGGAGAGCCATAAAAATATTAGTTTCAAAATAAAAGTTTTTATTTTGTTAACAACCCAAGAAACAACCTTGTTGACAGTTTGTATGACATCAACTGCCCTTCTTTTGACTGGTTCACCATCTTGATTTCAGAAGAGTACGCTGCATTTTAGAAGCTCTCGTTTGAAAATAATTTTTTAAGTGAACTATAGACCCTGCTTATACAAAAGTGGAACATTAAAGTTGTAAGTTTTATGAGTTTGTGTTTCAATAATGTAAAAACATTAATAATTTTTACAACAAATTGTTTGTGTGAATGTTCTGACTGCCAAAAAAACGAATGGCTGTATGGTAACTTTTCTTAGCTGTCTTATACCACCTTTCCTACTATAGATGTGTTATAGTTTTGGATGATATGCACTCAGGTTGGCTTAGAGTAAATGGAAAAACCATAGTGATAAATCATATTGGGTGAATAAAGCCTTATTCACACGCTCACCAAAAAATAGAAAGCAGAATCTTCACAATAATTCACACACTTTGACCCATGATGTATTGCAACACTTTAAAACAGCTGATTATCAACATATTTTATTATTTAGTGGATAAACATATATTTTAGATCATTGTCCTGATGGTTGTTTACAAATTATAATACTGTGTTGTGGCACAATCAAATACATCGATAAACACGCTTTACATTAACGAGTTATTTCAAATCTTCTCACAATGGCCAACGAAGCTGTCTGATAGCTTCTGGCTGTAGAGCACATGTGCACTAGTTTGAGATGGTTGGTTCTTAGATTCGATTGGTTCTCCTGTGTCTAACATCTTGAGCAGAGTGAGTAAAGAAGAGAAAAGTTGAACTTCAGCAGAATAACTTGCACAGATTAAGTGGGAATCTTGTGATTGGCTTAGAATGAGTCACGTGATCACATTTCTGTTCTGTGCTAATTTTTCGGTGAACATGTGAATCCACAGTAATTCTCATTATACTTAACAAGAATTTAAGTGCTTACCTCATCAGTAGCATTCCTAGAGTATTTGACACTTGGTTTGGGTCCTTACTTTGATACCCCCATAAATAACTTTTATATTTAAACACACACAAATATGTTTTCAATTAGATTCTTAAGCAGTAGGCCCTACAATACTGTCAAAAGAAAGTTGAAAATAAGAAAAACACAGTTAATTTAACATTCATTTAACAAGTAATGCTAAAGTTTATTTTATTTAAATAAAGCACTATAGTCTTTGACACTTAGCCTGGATCATAGGGGAGCTTAAAAAATTCTTTATTAAAATAAAGTTGGAAAAACTTCTTTCACATGAATAAATACACAAACAGTCAAAAATAATCTAAAAGATAGTGACAAGCTTGGCAGAGATTCACAAAAATCCCATTTCACAATAAACTCCACAAACTGCAATGCTATTCATTTATTTGCCCCTTCGACGCTTATTTGCCAGCTTTCAAATTCCTCTTCAGTTGTCCAATTTCCACACCGATGTCATCAGAATATTCATCTAAAACTCGTCACATTTGGAATTTGCTTCCGATGTTCTTCTTTTGTTACAACAACCAAAGTGTTTGGTTAACTAAGAGTGAAGGTTGATCAAATTTTATCCATTACCTTGGAATGAATTTTCACTTCTGAACCAAAGCGACTAAAGAAATTCTATGTCAGACAACACCCCTTACTGGCACATTTTCACATGCTATCCATACAATGCACCTAGAGTTTTTCCTCCGGGAATTTTTTCATAGCCAAGGAAATTTCAAACTTTTATTTTGGTTTTGTAACCTGTACTAGTATTTCAACTTTCCCCATAGCACCCCCCTCTTGGCAGTCACCTAGGACAACCCCCCAACCCAATATGCCACTTCTCGTTATGATGACTAAGTGCAATAAGAGTCTTGCATTTGAATTTGAGCTTAATAAACATCTGTAGGCATCGTTTGTGATAACTGAATTTAAAATGCAAGAAACCCGCTTCAATGGTCAAAGGGTCAAAGGCGTCACTCATACAATTAACGGGATCACTCATGATGAAGAATTCAGGGGTTTGACTCCCTGTTGGGTGTACTCAGCTGGTTTTTCTTAAATGGTTTTCCAATTTCTCTCCACGCAAATTTGGATACACTTCCTTTAAATTCAGCCTTCCTCGACCTTAACACATTAGTGTAACTAATACATACTTATGTATATAAGTAATTAAGACATGGTGCTAAAATAAATGTGTCAGCTAAAGGTCGAATGGGGAAATTAGAGACTATCATTTGTAGTGTTGTGATGTGAACTGTTTGTTGAAGACTACCCAAGATCAGTTTCAGGGGCAGTTATTGTTGGTGTAAATGAAGTGGTTGTTTGCAGTCTGACGAAGTGTACCTGGAAGCGCAGGTCCAGAACATCACCAATGGCCCCATCTCCCTGGAGAAGGTGTCCCTGGAGTCCTCTCATCTCTTCACAGGTGACGCACTGTCCATTTTGTTTAGTTGCTCAAGTGGTCGAGTTGTGTCTCTTGATCTATTTTAATCTGACACTTGAGCTCAGTTGGTAGTACATCTACATTCCAAGTTTAGGTATCCCTTGGCTGAAAAATGTATCATTGTCTTAATTGAGGTTTCCCTTGTAACATTGATGAATCAATTACTGGGGAACTCACTGCTATGTCTTTTCTAGTATTAAACTAAGTTTGTATGCGATTTGTTGAAATAATCGGTTTGTTCAGAAAGCAGATGTTAAATATCTTTAGTAAAACAAATAATTTTTATTTGTATAAAAATTGTTATTTTAACGGATTTGTGATGGCTTTTGGTAGCCAACTTACTAACATAAGTTAGAACAATGGAGTGCTGACTTCAATAAAATGCAATCGGGAAAACCACCCTCAAAACTTTGTTGTTACTGTACAAATTTTCAAAACTGAAAGATGGGTCAAATTAACTTTTCCTTAAATTTGAATCTTTGTTTACCAACCAAGTCTGAATCTTAGAAAACATAATTATCAGAAGAGGTTAACTTTCTCACTTTAGTTTAATTTTTATTCTTTCCTGGTTTTGTTCACGTTTAGAGGCAAATTATTGGTCTAGAGTTTGGATTTTAGGTTGTTCCTATGATAATGAGTATTCATAATAAAAGCTCATAAAAAAATTAAATTCAAAATTTGGCGAATTTTTAATGGCCCATCCTTGAATTAAATATTTTATGCTAACAAAAACTAAACTCTGTATCAGAGTTCTCTATATTTCTTCTAAAACAAGTCTTAATATACTTTATAATTATTACTCTTTTTAATGTTCATGTATGATATGGAAAAAATGTTTCATAAATAAAATTTTGTTTCCATAGCTCTACAAAACATTACCCTCAAAACGATAGATATTAAAACTCCAGAATGAGGGTTTTTTTTAAATCTATTTTTACTGCTTTACACATTTCACTCTTGCAGTGATCTTATGGAACAAAACCTAGTTAGAGGAATTAATCCAAGAGGCAGCCATTTCCTTCTGTTTAGAGGCAGCATTGTGAAGGATGAACAAAGATGATATCTTTCAACATAGTAACACATTTGGTTTCTGGTGTAGTGACATCCTTGAACAACGTAGCAGGGGGGGAAGAAAATGAGTCGGTCTTTGGTCAAGTGAACGTGGTCCAGCCTCAATCTAGTAGACAGTTCCTGTATTGTCTGGCGCCTCAACCCTCACTGACTTCGGACCTGAAACTTCTCAGCGGGGCCACTAACATTGGCAAGCTGGACATAGTGTGGAGGAGCAACTTGGGGGAGAGGGGCCGACTGCAGACCAGCCAACTCCAGAGAATGGTGAGATAATGGGAACATAACTTGGTCTGTGTGGGATCCCGAACTTTGGAAATAAATTGGAAAATAGATGCGGGGGAAATCATTTCCCTGGATTTTGGGGAATAAATAATAAGAAAATAACAGTTAAGGCACATCTATCAATAACATTTTAGAAAACATTCTAAAGATAGGAGTGGTTATAATTAAAAGTTAAGACTTAGATAGATTGCTCTAGAAATATATATAAAGAATTTAATTTAATGAATTAAACTGTTACTAAGCTAGTATATGTATTAAGTGAAATTAAAAGTTAAAAAAAGTATGATTAAGATTTACTTCTGGTGAAAAACATATTGTCAGACAAGAATATTTAACATAAAATTAGTCATGCATCATCAACTAGACTAAACACAAGTTGATGAAAAGTCTAAAATAAATGTATTACAAGGTAAAAAATGTATTACAAAAACTATTATATATGTAATATAAAATAAGAACAAAACAATGCTTAAGTTCAGATATGCTATGAAGTAAAAAGTATAAAAATTAAATTAAGAGATTAACATCTGCCAAACTTGTTTTAATGAAGTGATAGAGTGTTATTACAAAGACTTGGAGAAATACAATATAGTATGGACAAAACAAGGTTTTAATTCCAAATATGTTGAGAAATAAAAATTATAAAATTATAAGTGATGTGGAATAATCTAAATCTTATCTGTTTTCTTGTCCCATTAATCCTTAGTTATAATCAGCAATGAAAATATGCTGGATTACTTCATTCCGACATGTTTAGGTACTTATGGTACCATACTCAGGGGAACTGCAAATGAAATAAAAAAAGCATGAAGATAAATTGAAATTTAAGATTATACAAGAAGCCTTGAGAGTTACTGTTACACAATTATAACTCAATAAAGAAAACCTCTTTTCGCTTTATGAGGTAATTGTATTATATTTGGAAGAAGGTATAGGAAAGGTGGATAGAAACATATTATATATGTAATATAAAATAAGAACAAAACAATGCTTAAGTTCAGATATGCTATGAAGTAAAAAGTATAAAAATTAAATTAAGAGATTAACATCTGCCAAACTTGTTTTAATGAAGTGATAGAGTGTTATTACAAAGACTTGGAGAAATACAATATAGTATGGACAAAACAAGGTTTTAATTCCAAATATGTTGAGAAATAAAAATTATAAAATTATAAGTGATGTGGAATAATCTAAATCTTATCTGTTTTCTTGTCCCATTAATCCTTAGTTATAATCAGCAATGAAAATATGCTGGATTACTTCATTCCGACATGTTTAGGTACTTATGGTACCATACTCAGGGGAACTGCAAATGAAATAAAAAAAGCATGAAGATAAATTGAAATTTAAGATTATACAAGAAGCCTTGAGAGTTACTGTTACACAATTATAACTCAATAAAGAAAACCTCTTTTCGCTTTATGAGGTAATTGTATTATATTTGGAAGAAGGTATAGGAAAGGTGGATAGAAACATATAAAAGGGGGACGAACACAATATGGCCTTTACAATGAAAAGAAGAACACAGTTCACACTTTACACTGCTGCCAATGGACAAGTTGTTACATTTGTTACACAATTATGAATTCTGAATAAAAAATTATTAAACCAACAAACTTACTTGAGTCGTCGTGAGAAACACTATGTGTTATTACGACGGCGACCGAGTTGTAAGTTGTGAGTGTAAGTTTTGTAATACATTTTTAACATGCAATACATTTATGTTAGACTTTTCATCAACTTGTGTTTAGTCCAGTTGATGATGCATGACTAATTTTATGTTAAATATTCTAATCTGACTATATTTTTCACCAGAAGTAAATTCTAATCATACTTTTGACTTGTAATTTCATTTAATACATATACTAACTTAGTAACGGTTTAATTCATTAAATTAAATTCTTTATATATATTTTTAGAGCGATCTATCTAAATCATAACTTTTAGTTTTAACATCTATCAATGTCACGTTAATATTTAATGTTCATTAACAATTCTATTGATTTATTAAAGTAGTCACATTAAAGCTCAGGATCAAGATCAAAAGTTTTGTAAGCTCGTTATTTTAGTTTCCTCTTGATGTACACTCAAATAAAGTTTTGAAATGCATTGGCAAACTTACATGTATGAGACATGACTTTAATTACTAAAGAGTTAAATTCTGCTTATGTGTATGATAAGAAAACTTAGAAGCTCAAAGTTTTACAAATAATATTTATCCTGTCATCACCTTCACATTCAAACTTCAGCCAAATAATGTATGGAAAATTTGTTTAAAACTTTTGAGGCACATAATTTTAACTCATGGAAAAAGGAAAAGCAAAGCGTGATAGGAAAGTCAGATTTTTTGTTACATTTATTTGTTGTTACTGTTGGAGATTCAAAGCTTTCATAGTAAAGTTCTTACCAGGTAATTTTAACTTTATAATTTATTACTTGGCCTTGAAAAGTCACTGTTTCAAAACCTGGTTTGGCTGTACACCTTCTAATTAACTATCTTAATTCAAGGCTAGATATGTTACAGGCATGCGAACTAAATATCAAGTTTGTTTAGTCTTTTTTGTTGGTAACTGGTAGTTCAAGTTTTAAATCACATATTCAAGCAGGGTTGTGGAGTCAGTACGCCAAGCCTTCGACTCCATCTCCTCTATTTTTCTAGTGTCTGACTCCCGCTCTAACTTCGATTTCTTAAGAAATAGCTAATGTATATTAATTAGTAGTAACAAATTTACTGCAGTAAAATGTTCTAATACAATTTACTTCATGGGAAGCTTCTTTGGCATTGTGCATTTATATGTGAATAAATTTGTAAATCCAGATTATAAATATTGGTTCTAAAGAATAAAAAATTATAAAATTATTGTTACTATATATTGTTACAATTTTATGAGTTTTTATTTTGAAACCAGAGTTGGAGTTGGTACATTTTTACCAATTCTGATTTCACCCAAAATTGCTTACCACTCTAAATCTACAGCCCTGCATTCAGGTGTACTTTGGCTGTTTTTTTTAACTGAATTTTCACTCACCTTCCACTCAAATATGAGTGCATTTTATATCAATCTACTGTCCTCATTAGTTTAATCAAATGTGATCAGCCCAAACAAGTAGTGAAATGCAAGCAAATTTTATGTTTAATGTTCCAGGCTCCTGATTATGGTGATATTCGTCTCTCTGTCCAGCAGCTCCCCAACATTGTCTTCCTGGATGAAGCCTTCTCACTAACATGCAAGATCATCAACACCTGGTCAGCATCATTCCAACAAACATATCTTGAAAATGATCAGGGCGAGATCTATAAATTCCAAATACTTGACAGTGTCAAGATCAAATATGAATTGATAAATGCAGAATGGGGACATGTCCACAAATTACATAATTTGAGTTATTCATAGGGGTGTGAGGGTAGTCATTTTTCACTTCGAGTTGAGTTTTAATGAAAACATCAAGTTTTTTTAAGTTCAAGTAATATAGAACAATATAATTATGTATAAGAAATATTTCAAGTTGAAATTTCTTAATAAACCAAAAGTACAAACATACATATTTATAATGACATTTTTTGTGAAAAAAATTATCACATAAACTCAGATTTTTAAATAAACATAATATACGTTTAGCCCTACAACTTTTTTTTTATGATTAAGAAAAGGGAAATATTGAAGAAATCCATTTGATATGAAATAATATCTATTTAATTAAATTAAGAATTTTCAGAAAAAAATATTAATTCCACGTACTAATATTCTTTGAGTCAAGTTCTAACAGCTACTAAAACTTGTTTAGAACTTGAGCTTTTGAGTACTCTCATTTTGCTAATTATTTACAAATTCATAGCCTCCATAGACATATGCAGCATTCATTGCCTAAATAAACATGGGCTGTAAAATACCATTGTGTGATATCACTTTGAAAATAACATTTTCCACAGGTAGGAAACAAGTATTGGATTGCAAAATAGTATGTGTTTCTCTTAAGAAAAATTGTCTTTTGACATGTTTCTGTTCTGCAGCTAGTATTTGATATATATGTAACATATTTTTGGCTCTTTTTGTGTTATGAATGAGCATTAAATTGATGATTAAATTGAATATAATGTCCATAACACATCAAACAGTAAAAATAATACCTTAATGCCAATTCTTGAAACAAACCACATGATTTATTTATTTTTATTTCAAGCTATTGATACACTTTCAAGACTTCAGCAACCCAACCCTATTTTTAAAATTGGTTTAGTATTCAGAATTTTCCTTATCATAAACTTTGAATTTAAAATCATTAGACATTTCTGTATATTTTAGTAAAATAATTATGAGAGTTATGGACTTTATGGTTCCAGGTATATGTTGACAACATTTAGTAATGTTCTTTTATTAAACATATATATTCCATTCACGATAGGTTTTTACCTGGATGACAGTTTGAAAATCATATGTTTAGGTTTTGGGTTGCCAACACTTGTAAAAGATCACAGTTTTGTTATAAATGTAAAGATCTTTAATTACCTGTTATATATTACATTTAAAATAACTTAAACTTAAGTTTTCTCATATTATTTCATATTTTTAAATAATATCTTTTTGTCCAACTCGAAACAATATTTTAAACATAATTAAAAGTGCTTATTTTTCATTTTGGAACGTTACTGATTTTATGTATTATAGTGCATACATCAATACCTTTAAATACAGGCAACGTATTTACTTGGAAAAGAGAAAATTGTCATTTTTTTTTACATACAATACATGATTTTATGATTATTTTATCGTATTTTGAAATATTTAACTGAATAAAGTATTTTCATCAACTGCGTGTCCGCATCATTGTAAAAAACTTGTTTACCGTTATGTTCAACCATATGGTTTAAATTCGTCAGTCGCTATTTTGAGGCTATGTTCGTTAGAAGTTTTTGTTAAAGTGGTGTTAATATTTTTTTAAGGAGGATAAAACTATAAATAAACTTTGTGTCCTACCTTAAATAAATATATAAATAATATTGGCCTAAATTACCGTGGTTAACTATCACATTAATATATATTACCATCTGTTTTCATTACAGTCGACCAAAGTGATAGATGTCAGCTGTTGGCATAGTGATATATTAGGGATTACTTCTAGTAACATTTCGAGCTTTCATTCAGGTAAACTTAGCTCGTGAATGACTTATAAGCATGTTTTGAGACCAAATGTTAAGATTAAAGTTGTTTTGCAAGCAAATCTAAATAGAAAGCAAAATGCTATGCGCAGGCCTCGGCTTGTACTGAAAGATGTAGATAATATTTCATATTAGGTTGGTATCCAACTTGTATTCAATTAGAACTATATTGCTTATAGCCATAATATTATATATTTTTAATTTTTTTATGAATCCACATAAAATCATACTGGCCCACCTAATATTGTTTTTCTTAGTGTTTAACATTGTTACTTGAGGAAATCCTTATATCTAACATATTTATCAAGTATTTCATAATTTGAAATAAGCCTTAAGGTTAATACAATTGAATGGTTTATTTTGTTTAGAATATTGGTTTTGCTGTTTATTATAAAATAAAATATCCAATGCAGGGTTAAGGAATTTGTGTTTACATGCAAGAAACTGTATTTAAATATTTTTGTTTGAATTATGGATTATATTTTCATGACTAGAGAATTTAAAATGTATCTATAGATTTTGAATTATAAGCATGATAAAAAAAACTGACTATCCTTCGACGATTGTGCCAATAATGGCCGATAAGTCAAACCAATTATCGGCATTGGACCAGCCCTAAATAATTCTTGATAGGAAATTCTTTGATATTTGCAAAGTTTTTTTATTTATTTTTTCCCATTCATCAGATTAATTTTTGTGTATAACTGTTTGGGAAAAATATTTAACACAAGTTTTATCCATGCTTGAAACTTCCTGAGTCTATTGTAATATAAACATTTTGGTACTTTGCCTGCCTTGTCGACTCTATAATTCATGGTAAGACAAGGAGAGATTAGCCTTATTGATAGGAACCGTGCTTTTCTAGTGAGCGCAGTATGGAACTGATAGTGAGCTTGGAGCCAGGAACTGGCCCGTATGTGGGACTGGTGTGGAGCGGAGTGTCGGGTCGGCATTTGGGCAAGCTGGAGCCCAGAGATTCCTTGGAGCTGCCCTTGTGTTTGGTGCCTCTAGCTGCTGGGTTACAGGTAGGTTCCACCTCAACTAACTGTGTCAACTATAGTGAAATACCACACCGGGGAAGAGGGGATTAATCAGAGCTGGGCCTGACATTCCTCAAACTTGAGCTTGGCAGATTTGTTTGGGCTCAGCAATTTTTAGATTCACTTACAAGGTTATTTCTTTGTCTAGAATTGTGTGTCTGATGGTTGGAATGTTATTTAAGGTCAGCAAGTGAGAAAACCTTTTGTTGAGTGAAAATGGATATAAAATAGGTATATAAAGATATCCTTTGTAGAACTGATATAACACATAGTTTAATGCAAGGCTGTATCAAGTATACCTTAATTGACTGTAGGCTACACTCCATTCTACACTTTTAGCAGTCTTGCCTTTAGATTACACTATGACCCTATCCTACAAGTGACACCATAGTCAAAGGCAGATTTACATTGTAGGCCCACTAGGCATGGGCCTAGGGGCGGCGGCTTTAGGGAGCACCACATTTTGGATAGCATTATTTTTTATTAGAGTTACATTTAAAAATTATTGACTAACACTATCAAAATAGTTCAAGTAAAAGTAAAAACAATAATATTTATTTTTATTTTTTAAATAACTGTACTTTGCAATTGCTTTTTAACTGATGTCAGTCTCCCTTTCTTCATAATGTAAGCTCAAGTTACTGTAGGGTATGTATCTTACATGCCTGATTATCTTTCATAGAAATATTTTCTCGAATACTAACTTCTGCCCACACCCCCCACCCCTCCAACGCCTCTTTCCTCCAAAAATTCCTAAAGACCTTGGGCCTTGACAAAAAGGTATGGGGGTGACCTGGTGGTATAGGGGTAAGGTGTCAGACTTCTGTGCTGGGGTTGGGGGTTCAATCCTCGGTCCCGGCACAGATTTATCTGATTGCCAAACCCTTCCTTCACCTCTGACAAGACATCTTGTGAATGTGGGGAATGCCAGGCCACCACCATGGTTCGGATTCCACGTTAAACTGTAGGTCCTCCATTTCATCTCAAAATCACCCTACCACTACACATTAGCGTAAGTGCGTATAACCCGAACGGGTAGTAAGACGCGGTGCTAATAATAATAATAATAATAATAACAATAATATATGGGGGAAGGGAGGGGCGCATATTATAATTGTGCTTAGGGGCGCAACATTTTTAAGTCCGCTACTGGCCATAGTGGAATAATGCAACATAAGCTTGCTACCTTATAGGGTAAAATAAAGGTACATCTTAAAAATAATGCTTTAACTTTCTGCCCTGCTAGTAGGGAAATACCTGCTTTGGTGGCCATATGGAAGTGGTTCCCACACTTTTTGAATGGCGTACCACCCTAACAATTTCTATGATTTATATTTGGAAGAAGGTACAGGAAAGGTGGATAGAAACATATAAAAAGGGGGACAAACACAATATGGCCTTTACAATGAAAAGAACACACAGTTCACACTTTACACTGCTACCAATGGACAAAGAGGTAATGAATGTCTCTTAAAGAAAATTGATCATCACCGCCCAATCCCCCGACCTAGGTTTCATTCTATTTCTATGATTTGGTGGACCACCAAGATAATGCTGAATATTTATTATGCCAATACATATACAAT
The DNA here is from genome assembly GCA_901482245.1 of Timema douglasi. NCBI lineage: Eukaryota > Metazoa > Arthropoda > Insecta > Phasmatodea > Timematidae > Timema > Timema douglasi. Next base: position 42,220 of record CABEEJ010002156.1, read on the forward strand.
AGTGCCCAGGGATATAATAACACAGACTCTGTGGCTACACCGGCTGTCTGAGCTTGAATCAATATTGCCACACCTCCAACCACTGTTTAAATATGTTTTACTTTTGGCCAGAATTGGTATGAATATATTTATAAGATTTGATAAGTTCCTATATTTTTCCACTTGTATTGTTTGGCCTCTAACGGCATACCATCTGGAATAATTGGTTGTACCACATTATGGGAACCGCTGGTCAAAGGCATCACTCTTGTGTTAGATTAGACAGTCAATGACAGGGAGACTAGTTCGAATCTCAGTTAGGTGTACTGAGGGTATTTTTTCACACAAATGCAGGTACACTTCATCTAAATTCAACCTTCCTCATCCCTAACTCATTAGCATATTAGGTCATGTGCGAATAACCTGAGCAGGTAGTAAGGTCACTGATAAAAAAAAAGTAGAGAGACATTCATTTTGATTGGATATAATTTCAAGGTCAACATCAAGTAAACAAATACACTCCAAATGAGTGTAAAGGGAATTGAAGGATTGTTTTACTTTGAATTTTCCCATTTAACCCTATTTTCATGAGGTTGTAGGCTGGAAGTGATGTTAAGAAATATCACATTCAATAGAGGTTAATTCTTCAGTTAACAATCCCGAATTTTTTTAAAAATTAATCTTATTTATTCTAATTCTTAGAACATATATTTTATCTCTTATAAAACTATTCATTATATTGTTATTTCAAGGAATTTTTTAATAATAAATATTATTTTATATTTGGAAGAAGGTACAGGAAAGGTGGATAGAAACATATAAAAGGGGGACAAACACAATATGGCCTTTACAATGAAAAGAAGAACACAGTTCACACTTTACACTGCTGCCAATGGACAAAGAGGTAATGGATGTCTCTTAAAGAAAATTGATCGTCACCGCCCAATCCCCCGACCTAGGTTTCATTCTATCGGAACTCATCAGGGAGGAGTGTGAAACGCGCAACGCAACTTCCTAAAAGAGAAAACCAAAAAA
>CABEEJ010002156.1:43455-82035 GCA_901482245.1 Timema douglasi
GTCCCCCTTTTATATGTTTCTATCCACCTTTCCTGTACCTTCTTCCAAATATAATACAATTACCTCATAAAGCGAAAAGAGGTTTTCCTTATAGAGTTATATCATTAATAATAAATATCTGACTCTTATTATGGACTTTAAAAAAGAGGTTTTTATAAATGTAATAAATTATAATCTTACCTGTTTTCTATGGGTGTGATATGTGATCTATCTTACATAAAAAAACAAATTTAGGGTGTTTGATAACAAGGTTCTTAGAAATATATTTATTCTTTAAAGGAATTAAGCTACTGGGGAGTGAAGGAGGTTGCATAATGATGAGCTACATGGTTTCTACTCATCACAAGACAATGTTAGGATAATCAAGTCTCAATGAATATGGGGCGCAGGACATGCAGCGTAAATAGAATAATTTAAAACCATGGTCAGAATATCCTATTGACTGACAAACCCATTGGGAATACCTAAAACATAGATGGGAGGATAACATTAGAATGTACCTGAAAGAGATAGGGTGTCATGAGGTGGACTCGATAGAACTAGCTCAGGATCGGGATAGGGTATAATGAGGTGTAATGGACAGTGCTAGCTCAAAAAGGATATAGGGTGTATTGAGGTGGACTAGATAGAATTAGCTCAAGAGAGGGATAAGTGATGTACTTTTGTAAGTTCAACAATGAACTTTCGTGTTCCTAATGCAATAGAATAAGTAATTAATAAATTATATTTTTAAACCTAATACTAACAGTAAAATTTTGAATGAATACCTACTAATAGATCAAATATGAGTAATAGTGTTTGTTTTCCTAAATGGGTAATGTTATTAATTAGTTAAATAATTTTGAAAGGGACATTTAAAATGCTTTTGCTGGAAAAATGCATAAAATGTTAAATAAACACTTAATTATAAAATAAAGCTCAGTGTAGTGTGAAGAAAGATATTATTTCCTCTTAAATTGACATTATTTTTTTAAGAGCTTGCAAAGATTTGTATCTACAAAAACTCCATTTTTTTCATTAGTCTGTAAAAAAGTTAATTATTTAAGACGTGTATATTTTTTAACAAAACTCAAATAATCTGGTTTTGGTTCTACATTGAATTTTTAATACATATAAAAGGTCATTGGTATAGATTAACAATATCTTATAAAAATAATTTAAAAAACCCATTAATTTATCAATGTGAAAGGGTAACCCCATATTTTCTTCCATGATACATTTTTTACCATGCCGGGAATTGAACCCAGGACCCTTAGCTCATGAGGCAGACACATCTATCATCCTAAAAAGCCAAAACAATATCTACCTAGTGCTCATTGTCAATGTTGGAGCATGCACATTGTCAGTTATACGTTAGCTTTGTTGACTGGTGGGTCTCGTACAGGTCATAATTTGTTTAATTGAAGTGTTTTTATATTTTATTTATCATATTAATTATTTTAATTTAATATAAATTTATATTTTCACTATGTAGGTGGGTAGTGAGGAATTTGTAGGCTAGTTAGTAAATTATTAGTATTATTATTATTATTATTAGCACCGCGTCTTACTACCCGTTCGGGTTATACGCACTTACGCTAATGTGTAATGGTAGAGTGATTGTGAGATGAAATGTAGGAGCTACAGTTTAACGTGGAATCCGAACCACGGTGGAGGCCTGGCATTCCCCACATTCACAAGATGTCTTTGTCAGAGGTGAAGGAAGGGTTTGGTAATCAGATAAATCTTTGCCGGGACCGAGGATTGAACCCCGGCCGCCAGCATACAAGTCTGACACCTTACCCCTAGACCACCAGGTGACTTTTTTTTTTTTAGTAAAATCTTTATGTTTTCAAGACTTTGCTTTTAAAAATGAGACTGTTAAACTGGTAGACAACACCCAATCTTCTGAAACTTACTTCAGTAATTTTTATGGTAATTCTTATTCCATAGATTATTGTCATTTTAAAATTAGTTCTGGTTTTCCCGACACCACTTTTTTTTTAAACATTTTGCCTTACTACGCATTCAGGTTATGCTCTTTTACCATTTCAAGTGACTTCAATTAGTAGTGTCCTAGTGATACTTAACATGAATTGCATAGATAATGTACTATTAGTATTATGTAAGCCCCTTGGGGGGGAGGGGCAGGAGGGTCGAGATTTGCTTATTTTTGCTGACAAGTGGGGGATGGCAGTTCAGAACAATGCTTACATAAGAAAGGTAAAAATGGTGGGGTGACCCATTCACCCCAAATGAACACACAGTTAAAAATGTTGAGAAGTGGATTCAGGGACATTGGTCGTATGATTAAAAGTAGTTTTTTTTATACCAATAATAATTCATGTATTCACTAATAATACTCTATTTATAATTTATCGTTCTCTTTTATACGGAAAACTTCTTTTCGCTTTATGAGGTTATTGTATTATATTTGGAAGAAGGTATGGGAAAGGTGGATAAAACATATAAAAGCGACCAACACATTATGGCTTTTACAATGAAAAGAAGAACACATCTCACACTTTACATTGCTGCCATTGGACAAAGAGGTAATGGTTGCCTCTTAAAGAAGATAGATTGTTACCGTCTAATTCCCTAACCTAGGTTTCATTCTATCAGCACTCATCAGGGAGGAGTGTGAAACTCTAAAAAAGGAGAAAATGAAAAATTGTAAAGAATGAAAGGACACATAGATAGTGTAGCATTTGCTACAAAACAAGAAGAAAGAATACGAGGTGGGATGACCCATTTACCCCATTTCACCATCCTAGCACCTTATGACGATGAGTCTGCAACACAACAACAACAACAACACATCCAATCAAGACCGCGACGCGTAATGAGCTGACCGAGCCAACTCAAATCTGGACAATGACCGCTAGAGGGCGCGGAGGAGTGGACCATTCCAAAGTGTTTGAGAAATGCAGTGATTCCAGTTCTAGTCCCTCGGAGAATGTTCTCGAACAATTGAGTTCTCATAGCTATGGTTGTCATGCGTATCCCCTCCCCCATGACCCAGTTATGTTCCTCCCACCTTGTTCCTCGCCTTCCCTTTTCTATGGGTTTAAGCATATATAATGCCAGTATTTCGCCATTACCGATATACTTGGATTTGAGACTGGGTAGAGGAGTATGTAGCCTTGTTTGCGCTTATTTGAAATGTAAAGAAAATTTTAACATTTCGGCTTAGATTATTTTAAATCTGTAACTTTTTCAAAATTCTTCTTTCGGCTGATTAGTGTTCTTTTTTGTAATTTAATATACTCTTGTAGCGAAGATTGAATTTAAATTTGATTATAGCTAATTTTATGAGATTGTTCAAAGACTAGTATATTGGATATATAAATTATGACTGAGATCGATATATATAGAAAATTGAATACTGCTATACGAATTCTTTTTGGTCTGAAAGATTGTTTTATTGCGTTTCTTGCCACATGTGGTAGCTATATGAAATTGTCAGACTCTAGCCCCACTTGGTACGTCCTATGTTATATTACGAATACTAGCCCTTCGTTGTGGTGAGTGCTTTCAAATATTCTTTAGGGGTCAAATCAAGGTCATTACAGTAGCCTCCAAAGGGTATCTGGAAGTAGAGATTTATCGTATTCTTTTTGATAGGCTTTGCCAAGAAAACATGATCACTCTTCCATAGCATTTTAAATGATTGTACAAAGTTGCATAATTTCTCATATGTTGGAACAACCTGTATAGTATTGAAGTGCTTAAATGACAATTCCTTAAGTGGTGATCTCTCCCTGCATGTTTACTTAAGTTCTTATACAGAAAAGTTAAAGTTATATAAATCAAATATAAAATGTTAAGCATGATTATGATTAATTGAAATGTAAGAATTTAAGTTTATTAAATGTCTTTTACTCATTTATTGTTAAAAACCAAATTTCGTTTTCAAAACGTCCTTAAGATTGATTTAAAATACATTAAACTTTTTACTTATTTTGTTTTAAACATTTTTCATTTCTCAATGTCTTATATTTTGTTCTAATTTAATAAAATCTTCCTTAAATATTCGTTTCACTTTTTTATTTCTTTATTTGTTGCATATTGTTGGATATTTTTTTATTAAAAATTATTTATTCATTACAATAAAAACTAGTATGGGATTAAATGCTTAAAAAAAATTTAAATATATATTCTTTAAAAAATTAATAATTAATACTAGGTCATCAAAATATCTAGGTCAATAACATATAGAAAATAAATTAAACAGTCATATAGATTTCTTGTATAGACCTAAAATTTAACTGTCAGAAGTGACAGCTGCTAAATACATGTTTTTTCAGATCATATGGTTCAGTGGAGGGATACATAATTTGGTCTAGTAACTTTTCAGAGCTGTCACTCAGCACCAAAGAAATGGTGTGGGAGGTATAGTTAGTCTGAAAGTTTCTATTACTCAGCAATACATTTTGTACTTGAAATGGAAAATGGTTAGTAAGATATTTCACCAACCTGTGTACTAATGGGTAATTCAAATATTTAGCTTGAGAAACAAAACCATGAAAATACTCATTCATTGTGCCCTTCCTGGGGCCATGTCTACCATTGAATATTAATTGCAAAAAGTCATCCTGCATCTCTTGTAACCAAAAGTGATTCAATAAAGCATGTTTAGCCTGGTCGTAGATTTCCCACTCATCCTCTAAACAGTTGTTTGGCCCAGTTCTTAGCCTCCCCGTCTAAGCTTGACAACAAAATTTCAATTTTGGTCTTTTCCCTTAAATTCTCCCCTTTCCAAACCCTGCCAATTTTTTCCATATACTGAGCTGCAGATATTTTGCCCTTTGCTCCCCTATATCTAGGAATAAATGACAAAGTGAAGTCGTTGAAATTTTTAGTCACTAGGTTCTTGTGATTACACACAATTTTGCCATCTGCCCCCATCTCATTATTTTGTTGTACTTGATCAGCTAAGCTGTTTAATTTTTGATCTAAATAGCCCACTGTTTTTTTGTTTTCATTTACACTTTCTTTTATTCCCTCCATTTCTTTATTTTTTACTTGAATTTCATCATTAATGTTTTCTTTAATAAATTGTCTGCTAGCCTCCTCTTGCCCCTCAATTTATAACCTCACTTTTTTTATTTGAGTTAAATAGCTGATTTGTTGTGTGCCTGTCATATGTTTGTATTTTATATACTAACTTGTTGATTTATTTATCTAACTTTTTCTCTCAACCCTCTGTTTTGTTTGGCACGACAGATATTTGATCACTCAACCCAAACTGTCCCTTTCTTAGATTTTTCTGCCTACCCTCCAAATTTTCTTGTATTTTTTCTGTCATTAATTTTACTGATTTGTTGGATGAAATTTTGACTAACCAATTCTAAGTTCTCAAACTTTTGGTTGAGATTCTTCAGTTGTTCTTTTCCTTTTTGGTTGATCTTAGTTTCTAAATCTTGTTTATTTTCATTAAGTTTTATTTCTAGATTTTTACCTACAGCTTCCAAGTTTTTTCCCCACATCTTCTAAATTCCTTTTATTTTCTTGTCTATTTTCCCAATTTTACTTTGTTTTTTCTGATTTAGTTCGCTCATTCTTAAATCCCAGTTCCTTCACCTTTTCTAATAAAACGTTGAAAAGATCTACCTGTTCTAATGTTTATGCCACCTTTTCTTCCACTAAGGTCATAGTTCCCTATTCACTTTGATTCATCATTTTCAGGATTACCTCTTCTTTCCCTGCTACCGTCTCAGATCTATCCCCAACTTTCTCATCACTTGCCTTTTGTTTCCCTTCAACATTTGCCCTATTTTTGAATTGACCATTCCTTTTAAATTCCTTACAAATAAATGGTATTGTGTCATCAGTGTCATATTCTACAGGTTCTCTTATCACTTCCTCTGCCATTTTTAATGTATGGTTTTCCCAATTTTTAGTAATAAGAATTTAAATAAGTTTTGTTTGTTGCAAGTTTACATGTAAGATATGTTTTAACTGTGTTTAGGCTTAGACAAGATTTGAGTACCATGAATAGAAGGGTTTATACTTACCCCAAAATGCATATTTAAAATAAAATAATTTTTAACTAACATGAATTTTGAATAATTGTTTACAATTTACAGTTTCTGTCGATCACTTATCTGTTAACCTCTTTCATGGTATACTCCCCTCTGGTGACTACTTCCTGGTTGCCCGCCTCTGATGATCTTCAGCGCCATCCCCACTAGTTTGTCCTCGGTGATGCACTGCTCCTTGACTGTCCTTGGTGATGCGTCTTCTCCACTGCTGTCCTTAGTAATGTGCCGCTTCTAATTCTCCTCAGCGCCACCCCCTCTGTTGAGTCGGGTTTCGATGTTCCTAGCTCTGCCCCTTCTAGTTGACGCCTTGCCCCTGGCTGTCTCATTGAGTCGTGCTCCTCTCTCTTGGGTCGCGGTTTTCATGCCCCTCAATTGCGACGCCATTTGCTATACTGTGTTTCTTGCCACAGGTGGTAGCCATATGAAATAGTCCGGCTTTGGCTCCACAAATATTAGCCCCTCCTCGTGGCAACATATATCTGGTGTTTTATTTAATAATTTTAGACTTGCCACATGCTTATAGGAATGATCATGATTACTTTGCTAAATGCCGCACTTTTGGGAAATATATTATTTAACACACCTACACCCATTTGAATTATATATATATATATATAATCAATAATAAATCTTCATGTTCCTTTTCAAATGTGCTATGCACTTAATACTTGCACATCTCAAAACACCTCTTACATGTCGAAGACTTGTATCAGAGTACGTAAAAGATTTAAGAACAAAGCTCTGGGAGGTTCTTGAACCGGAAACTGCCAATTAAAACATTCCCACGTGTCAACTATTACCTGACAGCGTCGAATACACTGGTGTTAGTTACAATAGCTGATGTCTTCTAACTTCAGGGTGTTAACTTAAAAAAAACAACTAATACCTTCTTAGCTAGAATCTGGTAACAATTATAAATGAATAACTTAGAATAAGACGTATTTTAAGCATGAGATAATAAGAACACGAAATTCAAATAAACATGTTTAATGTATAAAATTAAGAGGAGAAGATTGTCAATGCTTTCAAATATTCTTTAGGAGTCAAATCAAGGTAATTACAAGATAGATAAAAAAATTATTCTGTATAAGTATCTAATAATCCATTTTGTTTAATAATACTACTTTTTGTGAATATCTACCTATATTTATCTATTATGGCAGGTATTAACTTAATATTGAAAATAGCATTGCGAGTAATCAAGTAATCTAGTTTTTCCTTTATTACTTATACATTGAGGGTGTTTAGTCATCTTGAAAGAGAAATGAATTAAGTCGATTTTTGGTAATGACTAATGATAAATGCCTCGATATCTTTTTCTCTTATTAAGAATTATTTCGGATTCATATTTTATTTGTATATATTTGTGATGCTTTGAAATACCCTCATAATTTTGTAAATTGAGTTGTGTTCTTGGAGAAGATGACTATAATTATTTTTAACTGTATAATATTACTTTGTGAGTAGGTTACATGAGAACCTCGGACATTAAATTTCTAAAGTAAATTTCCAAATACTAAGGAAGATAGTAATTTTGAAATGATGCACATACACATAGTTAACATTTAATACATTCTCAAAATACTCTATCATAAAAAAATGTATACCATCATACATGGTTTTATCTTTTTTGGTATATATATCCAAAATTGATTTCCCGTTTTTTTCTTTATGTTATGGTAAATTGATTTCATGTCTTAAAGAGTACCCTTAGGTTATTTATTTATTTTTTTATCTAGGAATTTATTTATTTATGTTTGAGCTGCTATGGAATTAATGAGATGACCAGTTGGTAACTGTTTCCTTAACCGGGTGAGTTGCGTGTGCTGGGTAACAGTAGTCTGTTCTCAGACAATTGTAACTTATTTCACTCAAATGACTCACTCAAATTGTTTTATTTTATTTTTTTATTTGGGCCTTCTGTTTAATTGGATAGTTAAGGAGGTTTCAATAGGAACATGTAAAAGGTATAACATAAAGGACAAACACAGAAAAATGACATTGGATGTGTCTATATAATTTATCTTTCTATATGGAAAACCTCTTTTCGCTTTATGTAGTAATTGGATTATATTTGGAAGAAAGTATAGGAAAGGTGGATAGAATGAAATCTCGTTTGTAGGGTTGGGCTGTAAGGATTGATTTTCTTTAAGAGTTAACCATTACCTCATTGTCCAATGACAGCAGTGTAAAGTGTGAACTGTGTTCCCTTTTCATTGTAAAAACCATATTGTGTTTGTCCCTTTTATATGTTGTATCCACCTTTACTATACCTTCTCCCAAATATAATACAATTACCTCCTAAAACGAAAAGAGGTTTTCCTTATAGAAAGATATATATTCGCATCAAATGTCCTGTGTTTGTCCTTTATATTATACCTTTTACATGTTCCTATCTATGTGTCCTATCATTCTTTACAACTTTCCATTTTCTCCCTTTTGTGTTTACTCTCACCCCCCCACCCCACCCCCACCCTTTTAGGGAGTTTCATTGCATGTTTCACACTCCTTCCTGATGAGTTCTGATAGAATGAAACCTAGGTCGGGGGATTGTGTGGTAACGATCGATTTTCTTTGAGGCAACCACTGTCCATTACCTCTTTGTTTATTGGCAGCAATGTGTAAAGTGTGAACTGTGTTCTTCTTTTCATTGTAAAGGCCATATTGTGTTCGTCCCCTATGTTTCTATCTACCATTCCTATACCTTCTTCCAAATATGATACAATTTATTTATATTTTTAATTTTAGCAACTTGTATAATAAATTTAAATAATTTTACAATAGTGTTTATTGTGAATATTTCACACAATTTATTTACACTTTTGTGTTATGAATTACCAGAAATTAATTGGATGAAACATAATGGTTATTCCTGTGGAAAAATCACAAAAAAGTCAATAAATATAACCAGCCTCAGTGGCGTAGTTGACTAACGCGCTTGTCGTGTTGAGCTCGACTGCTGAGGATGGGGAGATCGAGGTTCGAATCTCGGTCGGGTGAACTGGGGGTGGTTTTTCCTAAATTGTTTTCCACTCTCCCTCCACGCAAATGTGGGTTCACTTCCTCTAATTCAACCTTCCCAATTCCTAATTCATTAGAGTAATTATTACTTAAAGCGTGTAACCCGAATGGGTAGTAAGACGCGGTGCTAAATATTATCAACAAATATAACGTAAGGAAGACAGGGAGTAGGGGCTTGGCTGTTAGCTTATTTTGGCTTGCAAAGAGGGGAAGGGGGTCCAAAATAGCCAAAAAGTTGTGTAATACTTGAATGCCCCCCCAGTTAACTAATACTGTGATTTACACTGTTTCAGAATATATCTGGCATCAGAATCATGGATGTATTTCTGAAGAGAACTTATGAATATGATGATTTGGCTCAAGTCTTCGTTACACACCGACCTACATAACTATGCATTGCCAACAAGAAAGACTTAGGGAATTGTTAGTCTGTCATTTTGATAATTTTTTTAAAAATGACCATATTTCACAAACACAAAAACTCTAAACTAATCAACCACAGTGGATGCTGTGTTGAAAGTCATGTATTATAGCAAAGTGATTTTTTCTATTAAATGATAAAGACAATGCATTGGCATTTCATTAAAAATATTTACTACAAGAAATTTTCAAAGTATTTTTATTGAGGTACAAAATATAGATAATACTCAATAGTGTTAAGTATAACGCTCCAAGTTTAGGTTTGTGTGATAGTTCAATAACTTTGAAATTGAATAAAACATTAAACCTGCTTCATATTCACATTAAAATATTCTGGCTTCAAAAACCAAAGTTTTGCTGAAAATATTTATTTGGGAGTTAAAATACATATTCAATTGTCATTCTATGCTTTACACTAATGTTCATATAAACACTTATTGTGAGCAAAGCATTAAGCTCTTAAGATAGAGATGTATATACATTAACTATTAACCCTTTAACTGAGGGTTATTTTGCTCCACTATGAGTAATTTTTTTTTACAAAAATTTAGTTGTTTTTTATTTTATTAATGTATTACCTAATTATTAACTAACTTAATTAAGAAAATTCATACTATGATACTTTCCAGATATGTATTAAGGCATTTTACATTATTTTAGAAATTATTCATAGTTTGGTACTTATCAAAGCAAAGTGCAGCACATAGAGGTACATCACAACGCTAACAGCAGTAAATGGTCTCCTTTATAATTTCATTTGAGGCACACTTTTTCTTGGAAAAAAACATTAAAGAACAATAGCTTATATAATGATCGATCCCATTAAAAACACTTGATCCCTCCAGCATTTATTTACTCCCACTTATGGTATCTATACTTCGACAACTAAACAACCCTTTTTCTTCTTTAATAGAAATAGTCTGATTAGCTTATAAATTTGTTTGATTTAAATGAGCCGTACCAATTCATCCGTAGTGAAATATTCAAACAATTTTGGATTTTTAATTAAATTGACGTTAACACCTGAATTAGCTTCAAAAGGAAATATGTCCCTAGTTGAATCAAACAGCTCCCATTCCCCACAGTTTTGGTTTTGTTCTTGTTCTGATATGATTTCTTTTGTCACACTATTACTATCAGAATAACTTATTAGATGATCATCATCACTTTCACTGTCCTCAAATTCAATTAGAATTCTTTATGTGTCTCTCGTTTATTTGAACTCTTAAATTGATATTATCTCAAACACCACTGGAAGAGGTCATGATGAAGAACATATTATGTATAAATCTTTCCAAGCCTTTCTTTTTATTGAAAGTTTACTCATTGTTTAGTAGTTAAACAAAAGGTTCTCGATAGATGGGGGTAGTTGTTAAACAAAGTCCTACACTTAAAAGAGGTTGACGCAACAAGCAAATGACGTTTGAAATAGTTTGGTGCTTAAAACTGGTTGACGCGACATGGGAAAAGTTATTTTGATGTTTAATTGTGGTTCACACAATTAAGATATTAATAATATCTGTCAAATTTGATCAAAGATTATATTCTGTTAGAATTCTACAAGTAACAAATGTTATTATTTATATACAAATTACCCGCCTTGGTGGTGTAGTTGGCTAACACGCTAGTCGTGTTGAGCTCAACCGCCAAGGACAGGGAGATCAAGGTTCGTATCTCGGTCGGGTGAACTGAGGGTGGTTTTTCCTAAATGATTTTCCACTCTCCCTCCACGCAAATGCGGGTTCACTTCCTCTAACTCAACCTACCCAATTCCCAATCGATTAGCGTAATTAGTACTTAAAGCGTATAACCGAAAATGTAGTAAGACGCGGTGCTAAATAATAAATAATAATATATACAAACATTACACAATAAAATTTTATAGAAATATAACTGCCATACTGATATAGATATTTCAAAATAGGTAATGATCAAATCCAAATGTAATACAGCCTTACATATAATATGACCCTAAAATTTTGAAGAGGTTCCACATCAAAAATAAAACTACTCAAATATAACTTGAAGTGAAAACTTAACAAATTTAACAAAGTTTGATTAAGCCCTCTGAATATTTTTATTGATGTGCAGCTACTCCAAAACTTTTTGTTTTTTCTCCAACGTCATATATTAGCCCCGTAAACACCAAATGTATTAACCGCCTGCAGTTTTTTGTTTGTTGCATCTCAATTATTGCTCTTAATTTAAAATTTATTTTATAATTTCTTCTCGTTTCCTTGTTTAATCGAGACGCTTATGAAGACTATTTTTTTTCAACTTGATGACATGCAGATATGTCATGGGTGATTTCTTAATATCAGTAGCACAGCACATTCTGCCACCAATTAACACTGACTTAATTGCCAGTTTAATTATATTTAAAGGAAAGTACAGGAATTATGGTTAAAAACATAGTAAAGGTAACTAGCACAATATTACTTTTATACTTTACATTGCTGCCATTGGACAAAGAGGTAGTGGCTGCCTCTTGAATAGAATAGATTGTTACCGCCCAATTCCCTGACATTGGTTTCATTATATCAGAACTCATCAGGAGAGAGAGTGAATTTCACAACACAACCTCATAAAAAAAATTAAAGAATGTCAGAACACTTTGATAAAAAAGAATAACATAAAGGACAAACACATGAAATATACATTGGCAGCCATTACCACTTTGTACTGTGGCAGCAATGTAACATGGAAACCGAATTCCTTTCATTGTAAAAGTCATAGTGTAATGGTTCTCTTTTATGTGTTTCTATCTTTCTTATACCTTCTTTCAAATTTAACAAAATGTACCTCATAAAGTGAAAGTAGGCTTTCCTTTAAGAGGTGAATTATAAGTTCAGTGACATGATTGTAAATCTTCACTAGCTCTTGGTTTTGAACTTGTGCTTATTAATATACACGTGCAAAGATGTGTGCCACCGCCTGGTACAGCTCTAGCATGGTATAAAATAGACCTCTCTAGTAACTTGCCTTTTTTTTCAGTAAAAAATGTTAGGCTACGCGTAAAATATGAGTACAGTTTTCATAAGGAAATTTTTAGTAGAATAATATCACACTATACTCGGATCAATACAGTAATATGATTTACCAGCGTTGGAAAGAAGATTTTTTTATTCTCAGTAAACTATTAAATGAAATTTTTGCACAACACAAAACTATAATAAATATTCAAACATTAATTCTGATTTGAAATTATTCCTTAGATTTGATTATTCTTAGTTGTGCTGAAAAAAAGTCATCACACACGCCTAAATTTTCATCGTTTACTTTTGAGAAAAACGTATTATGATGCCATTTGTGGATTCTAGTCCTGGTATGTTATGAAATATTATGTATCTGCTATTTTTTATAGTTCACTCTATTTGTTGTACCAGGTTCAAATAGCCCCACCTCTGTAAGCCCCTGTATAAAATAATATTTAAATCATTATCTAGCACCCCCCCTCTATCTCTCTGCCATTCTTTCTTTCTCATCAGAGTCCTCTCTTAACTCTTTGCTTGCACACCCTTGTAAATCTGCTCTTGTTATCTTCTTGGTTTCTCTTATGACATTTTAGTACCCTTCAGTTCAAACAATATTTTCAACAATCTCTTTTTTTCCATTCTTTACGTATAGAGACACCGATATTTCACGAGTTGTGTTTTTACAAACTTTTACGAAAATTGACATAGAAACATAATTAAACATCATTATGGCAGTTTTGAGTGAAAATATTGACGCAAAATAAAACGAAATTAAATCTATTCGCAAAATTGACGATTTGACCATTTAAACGCAAATTATGGTCACTTATTCAATCTAAACGTGAATAAATTATAAAACATTGCCAACATTAGCAACCATTCTAAGACTTGAACAAAATAAAATAAAAATAGTACCAACTGAACCAATATAATTTTCTTTCAAAAGAAAGTTTATTTCCCTCAACCAAAAACTTGGTTTAAAAAGTGTTAAAACTGGATACTAAAACGGCCATATTGGGCACCCAAGGCAAGTATTTAAAGAATTAGAAGCCAAAAACAGCGCTATGTCCAAGGTAGAATGAGATTTTTCTACACTCATATCTTTGGCTTCCTAATGACGTCACTTCCATCAGGTTGTTAGATATTTACGTTGCGTTACTCGTTAGTAAGATCATTTTGTTTTTAACCTCTCTTATATTTATTTAATATTTAAACATGCCTAAAGTTTTAAGTATTTTTGAAAGAGAGCGTGAGTTTGGAAAAGAAGGATTTTACATATTTGATAAAGTTAAAAAAATAATGATGTGCAAATTGTGCAACACGCGTGTTGACTGGTTCAGAAAAGACACATGTTTGAAGCATATTAATAGTGCCTTGCATAAACGGGAAAAAAGTAATGTTTCTGAATCGTCAAAACAAGCAACCCTTGAAAATTCTCTAATAAAGTCTAAAAACTCAAAAGAAGACCGCAAAGAATTCATTATGGATACCACGAAAACATTTATGGAAGCCAATATTCACATTGAAAAACTAGATCATCCTTCTATGCGATGTTGGCTGGATAAATATGTGAAAGGTAACCATTTTGAAGATTTAAAAAAAATTCCTTTATTATTTAAAAATCAAAAGTAAATAAGGGCCAATTATTTTCCATTGTTTTCTGATTTTATTTTCCTAACGACAAAATAGTGTTTTTTAACACTTTTGATTATTCACTAATTTATCAAAAAAATAGATGAGATAGAAATGTTTGATTTGGGCTATTTTCAAGATATTTATCAAGTACAATTAGTGAAATAGCCTAGTAGATTAGTGTATACACACTTTGTCAACCAACATAGCCTAATATTAGTTTGTTCTATCAAAAAATTAGTATGCTTACAATTCGGTTTTAGGTGGAGACCTCCCTAAGGCAGAAACTATAAGAAGTGTTTGGATCCCAGAAGTTAACCAAAGACAAGAGGATAATATCAAAGACAATGTAAAAAATCAGCAAATTGCAATTCTTTGGGATGAGACAACTGATAGAAAAGGACAGTGGGTTTCTGTTATTTTGTTGAAAACATTATGTGCTGATTCGAAGCAAAGATTGTTTGTTGGCGCATTTAAAGTTTTGCAGAATGCTTCAGCAACAGAATGTTTACGGGCCCTTGTGGACACCATCACCAAGTATGAAATTCCTCATGAAAATGTAGTTTGTGTTGTGACTGATGGTGTGCGTTACATGACGAAATGATGTGACTTCTTTGAAAGTTCTCTTGAGCGATGATTTTCTGCATATACGGTGCTGGGACCACAAACTTAATTTGGTTCAAAATTATTGGTCAGCAGAGTTGCCAGAGCTGAATAAGTGTGTTATTAAAGCAAAGGCTGTATTTCTGAACACTCGAAAGAGAAAACATAATTATCTAGCATCTCTGAATGAAAAATACAGTAAAGTTGAAAAGTCTGCTAAACTATTTCCAAACCCAGTTTTAACGCGATGGAACTCTTGGTTTTGTTCAGTGGAGTACTTCGTGAATATTTGGTGGATCTAGTGGAATATTTTTCCACATTGGAGGAGGTGACAGCAGCACTTAGGTACTTCCAGGATATGTAAAATGATAAAGTAACCCTAATGTTGATTGAATGCCAAGCAACACTTTTAATTTAACACTGTTCTGAATTGGTGTAATTAATTATTATACTCGAAGGTTCTACCTATGCCTTCAGTCATAAGCTGTATGGTAAAGTGACAGAGCTACAAAGTAATTTTAAACTGATTTCTGAACATGAATTACAGAGAAAAAAACACAGAAAAAATTGAAAATTCTTCCAACTCTAAAACAAGCAAATGTCAAAAGTCAATTTCAATATTTAAGACGGCAGTGCCTTATAAAGCTGAGTTCACTCCATCAATTAGACCCACCCAAAAACATTTTTTGAAAACATTGGTACTCTTTTTGACATTCGCTCGATTGGGACAAAACAAGTTAATTCTGATCTCTTCCAATCAGCATCGGAAAATACCATTTTTAAAATCTTGCTCTGAAATTAATTTTCAAAGAGGATACTGTACGCTGTAGACACAAGTGAGAGCTTTGCAAAGCAATAGTAAAAAAGTTGACATTTTGAACATATTGTGTGGACTGAAAGAAGACCATGAAGAGTTTGCCATCAACAGTATAAAAGCAATATGGATTCCAGTGTCTAATGTTGACAGTGAACGTGCATTTTCAGCATATTCCAACATTATGTCAGATAAGTGCACTAACTTGAAAATTGAAAATTTGGAAACAATGTTGTCTTTGTACTTTGGTGATTGACGTGAAGTATGTTGATAAAAGGTATGGACATTTTTGTCCTATAAAATAATTCAGTGCAAATACAGTGCAATATTTGAGTTAATTTATTACCATTACCTTAAAAAACCTCTTAAGACTTTTTATACCGAAAATCAGGGTCTTACCCTTTTATTTACCGAATTTTTATACCGAAATCCAACTTTTTATTTAACAAAATCCAGTGGTTTTATTTACCACAAATCAGGGTCTCTAGACATGTATAATATTAAATATAAAAAACCAGAGATAAGGGCTAAAGTGATCATAAAAAAAAAACTTTTGTATTTGTGTAAATATTAAGTAATTAGATGTTATCTCTCTCAAAATCATTAATCGCTCTTACATTTCCACGGTGATGTTCAAAATATAAAAAACATTTGGAATTACCAAACACATTGAAAGGACAACTTTAAAGGTTACGAACCTGGAAATGTAAAAGCACTGAGAATAGGTAACACTGAATGTACACACATGGATGGGTAAAGTGGAAGAGATTGTGGACCTCAAGGTAGAGGAGGAAACTGGATATACTTGGAATGTCAGAGAAAAGATGAAGAGGGGACAAGAAGGCTGATTTGAGAACAATATTTAGGATGTATTGGATTGGGAATGAAGGAAAAAGAAATGAAGTGGGAGTGGTGTTGAGACAAGGGATAAGGGGATCAGTTAAAGGATATTGAAGGTAAAAATAGTGAATAATGAGATCATAAAAATAGTGCAGGTGTACCCACTATAGATGGGTTGTACCTTTAAGGGAAAGGACAAGTTTGAAGAACTGCAAAAACATATTACCTGGTAGTGCTAGCTTCGCTTTCTACCTCTCTTTCTTCTGTTTCTTCTCTATAGGGGAGAAGTCCCAAACAAATGATGTAACACATAAAAGTGGTCAAGTCCCTTATGAGGGCTAACTTATCAAACTCGAACAATTACAGAGTTTTTAAAAAAAAGGTGAAAATGAAAAAGACTATGTTAATTATGCCAAAAAGGCAGCTTGAAGAGCCCGAGGATGAAAATAATAATGACATTGCGGCAGAGAAGAATATCTTAAATGTAGAATCAAGGAAATATCACGTCGTCAGTTCAAGGTTGAGAGCGAGTGTTTGATTTATGCGAAAATAAAAGGACGGGAGGCCTTCGTATCCCGCTCTGCCATGTGTAAGAACCGACTCTACTACTGCTATCTCCACATGTACAACTAAGCTAAACTAGGGTGGGGTACTTCATATGCATCAGGTCAAGGCCTATGCACTTTTTAATGCAGTAAAGTAAGAAAATAAGTATGATTCTATTAGAGTAGGGTAGGGCTGTCCTGGCAGTCAAAGGTAAAGCCACCATGACCACCCCACAGAGTGGAAGTAAGAGCAGTTAAAAAAAACTTTGGACTAAGTCAAGGGTAAAAACCTGCGATAGGAGCATAATTTATGCCGTGAAGCTGTTGCTCTACTATGAATCTCTAAATTGACAGAAGCGCCAATCTTGTTAATCATAGAAAGGGCTGATTTATTGTTAAGTACCGAGTCACTGTTGTGACTCTTAACCTTGTGAATGAAATTGTATACCTTATGAAATGAAACAAGTGAAATGAAGTTGTAAGAGAATTATAAGAGTATTAGTATAGGGGAAGGTGTTGTAGCTTGGACATATGTGTACCTTGGACCTATAGTGATTGCAGCACCATCTGTGGGGTTAGGAGCTAACTAATACATGTAGTTTATAACTTTGGCACCAGAGGCCTCTAGCAAGGTGTTTTAATTCATGAGTATTGTGTTGTATTGCTGGGAGAAATTGAAGTTACTTTTCTTATGTTCAAAGTAAGTATTTTCATGCATCTCCTTTTCTTTTTGTCACTGTAGCTATTTTTTTACATGTTAGAATAGTAGCTAAGTCTTGTAAACCATTGTTTTGTCTTCATGAACATGGGTTTAAAGCTGCGTTCACTATAACCTCAAAATGGTTAGCAGCCATTTTTTGAAACATGGCTAAGTGTTGTACCTTGGTCCTAGTGAAAGTGATGTACCTCGGATAAGTTCAAGGTACAACACTTAATAGTATTGTAAAGGTTGGCTCGTGCAACAGCTTTTAACAAAGTAAATGTCTTTGTTTTGTAACAATTACAAAAAGGTTCAACATTCAACATATGGAATTGCAATAAAACGGGAGTATCAACTGTTGTTATCCCTTCAATGCGGCTTCGGGGTAACTGGTTTGGTCTAGTCGAAGTCCAGCCTCCGGGTGACGTTTGTTTCTAGGCGTCGATCTCGCGGGTCCAGTGGGTGGAGGTAAGGAAGGGAGATGGGGGAGAAAACATATGTGGGTTCTGGGGTGGCTAGGGTATGTAAATTGTAACCCTCATGACTAAAAGGGGAAATTGGAGTAGGTGGGGGTCAGATGGTCGGTGAGAGGGGAAGATGAGGGGAGGAATTAGTTAACTTGGGGGCAGGGACTCTTGGAGATGCTGCAGCGGAGTGTTGTCGTTCGGGGGTCTGGTGGTTGCAGTCGGGATCGTAGAAGACGGGTCCACGGGTTGAGTATTGTTTGGTTGCCGCTGTCTTCTTTAGGGTCTTCTTTCGGTGGGCCTTGCCGGCGTGGCGGGTGTATCCCATCCCGTGAGGTCACCGTCGGAAAGGACGATCAGGTTGTAGAGTGAGAGGACAGAGTCCCGGCAACACAGAGTCGCGGTGGGAGGTGTGGATAAAGTCCCGAAAACGCGAGTCACGGTGGGAGGCAAAGGAACTGTCCCGGAAACATGAGTCGTGGTGGGAGTTAAAGGAACTGTCCCGGCAACGCGAGTCGTGGTGGGAGGCAGAGGAACAGTCCCAGCAAAGTGAGTCGCAATGCGAGGTAAGGGATAGTTACGGAAGGATAGGGAATGACAATGAAAATGCTTATTCCAAAATGATGACAATTTATTAATGCTCTTTCGTAACGGTGGTTCCCCAGGGTGGGTCACCACTAAAAACAGCCGCCGTTCGGCTGTTGCCCGACTCAGAATATCCACCTTGACAGTTATGCCAAGCTAGGTCATCTGCGAAAGGCCTGATTTTCTGTTTGAGTACCGAGTCATAGTCATGACTCTTAACCTTGCGAATGAACTTGTTTACCAGATGAAATGAAACCGATGACATGAGAGTGTAGAATACTACACTTGTATGATTGTGTCTCCCGACTCAGGATGTCCACCTTGACAGAAACGCCAAGCTAGGTCGTCTGCGAAAGGGATGATCTTGTTCGAGTATAGAGTCACTGTCGTGAATCCTGACCTCGGGAATGAATTTAATACCTTGTACAAAATAGTTGTATAATTAATTACACTGTGAGGTTAAATTGGTGATACTGAATGATTGCGCTGGGTCTCGGGATTTGGGGAGGATTTTCTTGACTGGGATGTGGGAAGGTGTGTGTAAGGTATGATCATGAGATGTTGATATCCCATGAGTCGATTTCCGGAAATACGATCGAAAGGTTAAACTTGACTGTAGGGACTAGGTTTGACGCGGATGGTTACATTTCCATTCCCCATCAGGGGCTGACCACGGCGCCAGGATTATCCTCTGGCTCGTAGAGAACCTAGTCTGTTGTCCCTGTGGAGTCCGGCGGTGGCAAAGGTAATAAGAGTTGCTTGTTGGGGTAGGATTTTCTTTTCTTGGGATTAGGAGTGGGGTGGATACATTACCATTCACCATCTGGGACCGCCAGTATTATCCTCTGGCTAGTAGACAACCTAGACGGTTATCCCAGTGGCGTCCGGCCGTGACTAGGGTAGTGATGGTGTGAAATGAGCGATTGGTGAAAGGTGATCCATAGTAGTTAAGTGGAGTGTTGTCGGCGGTCTGCTGTCATTCCGGCGTAGTTGATTGTCACATGGGGGTTATTTATTAATTCTACAAACTATGCTTAACCTAATAATAGTATACAATTTTTTATTATTTTTTTGTGTGTTTTTTTATAATTTTCTCTTGGTTTTTGTATTTTTTAATTTTTTTAGGTTAAATTAGACACTTAATTTGTTAGTGTTAAAGCACAACTACGCCATCCTGGGTCGTTTGTAGTACCTTTCTTCTACAGGGTCGTAGCGTCCTAAGTCCCTAACTATCTCATTTGTGTGTGTGTCTGTCTGCTCGTATAGTCTCTTGTTTCGGTCTTTGTAAATCTCCTGAAGCTGCCTACAATTTGTCGTCGCGTGTAAGTCTGCGGTTCTAGTGTGCCAAGGTGACCCTGTGATTGTTTTCAGTATTTTGTTTTATGTTGTTTGAAGTCTTTTTGTGTGAGTCTTAGGGCCAGTTTTATAGTCAAATTTAGTACGCCTCAAGTGCGGCGCTACACTAAGTACATGATGACACCTACCTAAACCAGAATGGAATGGGCCAGTTTCCTATGTGAGAACGGCCCATTCCATTCTGGTTTAGGTAGGTGTCGTCTTGTATTTAGTGTAGCGCCACACTTGAGGCGTACTAAGCTTGACTATGAAACTGGCCCTTAGCTCCATAACTCCATGCTTGACAATTATATAATATTATTGGTTGGATCACTGCTTTATAGAGAATTGTTTTTGTGTGTATGGTTAACTCCCTGCCCTTTAGTAGTGGATATAATTGGACAAACCTGCCTGTTGCTTTCTGATTATTGTCCTCTATGTGTTTACTCCGAATTAATATAGAATCTTTTGTGACTCCTAGGTGTTTTGTTTCTGTTTTTACGGGACTTTACTTATCGAATAGTGTGAGAGGGGCTGGTAGATGTTTGTTTCTTCTACTTATGATTATGGCAGTGGATTTGGCAGCGTTGACCTTGATCCGCCAGCTTGTGAGCCAGTCTTGTAAGTTAACCAGGTATCTCTGCATCGCAAGACTGGCAATAGTTGATATTTTTGTTGATGGTGTAAATCATAGTGCCGTCTGCAAAAAGTCTGACCTTGGTTTGCGCGTGTATTGGAATGTCGGAGATGTATATGTTGTACAGGTGTGGTGAGAATGAAGATCCCTGGGGCACCCCTGCTTTTATGGCATGGGTGTTGGATTTGGCGCCCTCCATTACCACGTGGAACCTTCTCCGTGCTAGGAAACTGGCGACGGTATGGATGATCCATTGGGGGTAACCAAGTTTTATTAATTTTTGTAGGAGGCCTATATGCCAAACTTTGTCGAAAGCTTTTTCGAACATCTAAGAATATCGATACTATTTACTTTTTCTGAGAGAAAGCTTCTGTTGCATGTTCGATTAAATTTAGAACTGGGTATATAGTGGAATGCTTTTCCCTAAATCCGAATTGAAGTTTGGGGATGATATTTCTGGTTTCATAAGTGGTTTAGTCTTTTTAAAATCAATTTTTCGAATACTTTTCTGAGGGAGTTGAGGAGACTTATTGGCCGTCTGTTTTGAGGAAACATTAGGTCCTTTCCAGGTTTGAGGAGTGTTATCACCCTCGCCAGTTTCCACACGTCGGGGAAGTGACATAGTGAAAGTAGGGCGTTGAAAATGTGTAGTAGCGTTAGTAGTGGCTATGGGAGGAAATTGTTGAATTGTTTCGTTTAGCAGTCGGTCGTGGCTTGGCGCTTTCATTTTTGGGAGGTGTTTTATTGTGTTGTTTAGTTCCTCTAATTTTATTGGGTCTGCCTGTGACATAATAGGTCTGCTTAGATATTCCCTTACAGATCTCTTAGCGTCCCTAATAAAATCGGGGTCTTTGGGGTTGTCATTGGGTGTGAATTGTTTCTCTAACGTCACGGCTATGGCTTCCGCTTTCTCCGAGCTTGTGTAAGGCCATGCCGTTCTCGCCGTGTATAGCTGGGACTGTTCTATTTTTATTTGATCTTAATTGTTTTGTAATTGTCCAGGTTTTGTTGGAATCTAGTGCTGCGTCTGTGACGTAGATGTTCCAGTCGTTTCTTTTAATTTCTTTTACCTTAAGCCTTATTCATGCCCTTAGTCTATTTTATGCTGACCTATGGTGTGGAGTCCTGTACCTCTGCCAATATCTCCTTGCCTCTCTTTTCTGAGCAATCAGAAAGTCAAGGTCCGGATGCTGGCGTCTTTGGTCGTGTTTTATTGTCTCAAAGGTAGTGTTAGTTTTGTAGGCCTCCTGTACTGTGTTGGTAAATATTTCCAGTGTTGCGCCTGCTTCCTCTGTTGTTGCAATTTCAATGAACTCTGATAGTGTGTTGTTGAGAGATATTTTGAAACCCTCCCATTCGCTTGTGGATATAAGTGGTTTTAGCCCTTTTATTTCTATGTCTGTGTTTATAGTGATCTCGCACAATACAGGGTTGTGGTTGGAGTCCAGCTCCTTTAGGACTCTCAGCTCCTCCGACGTCACTCCCATATTGGTCAAGACCACGTCTATTATATCGGGCCTATGTAGTAGATTTGAGGGGTAATAGGTGAGTTTGCCAGGCCCTACTACTATGTAATCGTTTCTGTCCACGTGTTCGTTGAGTATTCTACCGTCCCTGTTAGTTAACCTTCTGTTCCAGTTTGTGTGTTTACTGTTTAGGTCCCCTCCTAAAGAATATTTTTACGGAGTCTATAATAGCGTTTAAGTCGTGTTACAGTAACGTCTTCGTCGGTGGTTTATATATGGCCGCGAATAGGATACTCCCGCTCTTGGTATTTACTTGCACTGCTGCTGCTTCTAAGGTTTTGAAGGTTATTGTAATTGTGACTGTAGTGGGGTATATTATTTTTTATGAACACCATAGTTCCCCCTTCCCTGCCGTTGGGTCGGTCACTTCTGTATATATCTTACCCGTATAAATGTATATTTTTATTTGGGTTTAAGTGGGTTTCGTTAATTAAAGCAATGTCAATTCCGTAGGTTTTGAAGAGTACCTCTAATTCTTTTGCTTGCGTGAACATCCAGTTCGCGTTCCATATAAAAACATGTAATATGTCTTTAGTCAGCGTCCTTGGTCCGTTAGTCATCCTAGGTCATAAAATATGCAGTTACTCCTTCTATGAGAATGAACATTTTTTTCTGTGGCAATGTTACATTGACCTAGTCTGGCAAGGTTTGAAGTGGGCTATTATTTTGAAAATATGTAATTCCTTTTAGAGGCCTATTATTTCCTTAATGTCTGATAGTGTTGAAGTCGTCTCTTTTCTGGGTGGTTGTGTGTGGGCCCTCAGACCTTGTACCGCTGCCGTGTAGCTTCGGTGGGTGATGTTAGCTGTGGTGTTTTTCTGCGTTTGGGGTGGGGGGACACGTGCCTCCTCTGTAGTTGGTTGTTTGGCCTGTTCTTTAGCTGGGGAAAGCTGTTTGCCGAGGCCTGGTGTGCTGGTGTTTGTTTTGTAGTGTGTCTGTTCTCTTGCGCGGACCTTCTCTTTTCGAGTAAGTCCACGTAGACGGGGCACTTGCTGTAGTTAGCCGTGTGGCTACCTCTACAGTTTATGCACCGGGCTGGGGTTTTCTTTTTTCAGGCAGTCCTTTGTTTCGTGTAGGTTGGTGCATTTAACGCATCTGGGGATGTTTTGACAGTTATTCTTTGTGTGTCCGAACCGTTGACATCTATGGCACTGTGCTATGGTGTTGGTGGGTGGAATATACTAGACAATTTTAACCCTTGTGTAATTTAGATAGTCTATTTTGTATATGTTGGATGTCTCTGTGTTTTTGGCTAGAGTGACTTGGAAGGTTGGTAGTAGTGTTACGGTTTGCGTGGTGTTGTCAGCTTGTGTCTTTCTAGAAAACTGTCTGACGTCAGTGACGGGGAATCCTAGCCCCATTAGTTCCTGCTGGATGTCTTCGGTTGCCATGTTGGGAGGGAGCCCCTTGATGACTACCTTCAGTGGCTTGTCCCTAGGTAGAGTGTATGTGTGGAACTCCTGTTTCATGTCTTTAAGTAAGTGTTGTACCAGTTCAAATTCTTGTTTGTTTGTCGCGTGTATTTTCAGTCCGTTTGCTACATATGTGGTTTTAATTTCACTTCCTACCTCTTTAGCAAGTTTTGTGATTTTATTATAACTATGTGTTCCTAGCGTCACTATTGGGGGGTAGCGTATCTTGGGTGTGGTGGCTGTTGTTGTCTGTGGCTGTTTGTCAGTGCTCTGGTCGTCTGGTGTAATAGTAATGTTGTCGGCCCTTTTCAGGGCGTCGAACTTGTTTGTAACAGTCAGTACTGTTTTCTTAGTTTGCGTGTGTTTTCTTGGTTTGAATTTGCGTTTGCGTCCCAGTTCGTCCGCCATTGTAAAGGTCCCTTGTCCGTCAGTGTCAGCCTCCATGTCTGAGTTGTCGGTCGAAGTGTATGACATGTCAGAGTCGATTGGTTTGGTTTGTGCGCGGTTGGGGGGTGGGGGGGCATTTCGCTCAGCCCTGAAAAGGGCAGGCTAGTGGCCAGTGTGGAAGGGCTAAGATACCCTCCTCTGTGCAGTGGTGGTGGACTTTGCATGTTGTTGTGGTTTCCCGGAGACAGACTCCGACTGCGAGGTATTGCTTCGCAGCCGGTCCCGCTTTACGCCCTACTGTGGTTTGTTGACACCGTTAGGTTACCACCACAGCAATTAGCACCGGCAGTCTGTCCCGAGTTTGGTCTAGTGTAAAGTGCGGGTTCCCCGGAGGGTGTAAGACAGACGCTAAATGAACTCCACCTCGCGTTGAAAAACGCGCGGAGAGCTGACCAACGAACTGTCTATCCAACGATCTGCTCTTGTTTGCCTTGAAAAAGGCAGCTCAACTCTCTACCGGGCGGTTCGATATCTCAGAGAACGTCGATGCGATATAAACTCGATAGATTCGATTCGATAGGTAATTTATTCTCCAATGAGGCCTTGTTATATACAAAAATAGCGTCCACAGCCCTAGTCAATGAAACACCGTTCGGCTGTTGCCCGACACAGAGCATCCAACTTGACAGTTTCGCCAAGCTAGGTTGTCTGTGAAAGGGCTGATTATGCTTTGTGAGTTACAGGCAGCAGTCGCTAGCCCTTATCCTCATGATATGAGGGTGAAACAATGAATGGGTGAAACCGTTGAATAATGCTGCAATAAAATACAAAGTTATAAAATTAGTACCCTTTGAGTGAAAATAGTGGTGATTGTGAATGATCTCGCTGTGGTAAAGAGGTTTTGGAAGGATTTTCTTTTCTTAGGATGAGGAAGGTTGGTTTTTAGGAATGATCGATTGTGAGTGATGGCGTAACGTGATTTCGGGAATGGTTTGGTAAGCTTAACTGTTTTAGGAGTTGGTTTGAAGCGGATGGTTACATTTCCATTCCCCATCTGGGGCCGACAGTGGCGCCAGCGTTATTCTCTGGCTAGAAGGTTGACCTAGTCGGTTATCCCAGTGGAGTCCGGTGGTGGCAAGGGTAATAAAGAGTTGCTTGTTGGGGTAGGATTTTCTTTTCTTGGGATTTGGAGTGAGTTGGATACATTTCCATTCGTCATCTGGGGCCGCCCCCGGCGCCAGCGTAGTCACCGCCGTTCGGCTGTTGCCCGACACAGAGCTACCAACTTGACAGTTTCGCCAAGCTAGGGTGTCTGTGAAAGGGCTGATTTGTTGTTTGAGTACCGAGTCATTGTCATGACTCTTAACCTCGCGAATGAACTTATAAACCTGATGAAATGGAACCAATGAAATGAGCCTGCAGAATACTACAGGTGTGTGATTTTGTAGCCCAGCGTAGGACATTTCTACCTTGACTGTAATGCCAAGCTTCCAGCGTAGTCAATGAAACGCCGTTCGGCTGTTGCCCGACTCAGAACTACCAGCTTGACAGTTACGCCAAGCTAGGATGTCTGCGAAAGGGCCATAGATAAAGGTAGTATTGTTCTTATAACCGTGTTGTACTGCCTATACTTCGGTATCGGCCTATGTAATCAAATAAATAAACAATGTTTTATCTTGTGACTCCTTGGATATTATTAATGGTACGCTTCTTGTAACCTTAAGGTTGTCACAATCATCTACCCAACGTAACCAAAATTCAACGAAATATTTAAGTAAGGATAAAGAAAAGTTGTACATAAATATTATTTAATTTGTCCCTTTTCACGGAACCACAAATATGCCGCCAATTAACATAACAAATAGGACAAAGAACATACTTAAAAAAACATAGACAAACATTATAAGAGCATAGACATATAACAAGCTCTATTTTGAAACAATAACTAACAAGTCCATCTATTGAAACAATATGACATTCTCCCACCTTGAGTTTCTAACTCAAAACAACAACACATATTAAGGAATTTTCACAGACAATATCACTTTGACGAAGCTCAGACTATTTGAGTCATTCTTCTTTTAACACCTAAACACAAAACGTAATAATTTCATTATGTTAAATATCTTGCTGGAGTAGTAATCTTTCTACCCTTTCTTGTCGTTTTGTCCAGAAAAGTATCTTTTGAGGGTTTTTGATCTCCCTCTTCTAAAGACGTATCTGTCGGTACATTCGACAAGCTAGACTACGTACCTTTAGGCCTTGAGTTTGATTCTGTTGGCTCGATACTAAACAGTCGTCAAATATGCCTCATGATAGTGCCAGTACCCGTTCTACACTGAATCAGTCGATGAACTCCATCACGTCCAGCATAACACTCTTCTACCACAGCTAAGAGCCAGTCCAGCCGTTTGAGGTTGACACTCCCGATGAGAACCATTTCACCCATCTTTTAAGGATATTCCTTCTTGCTCTTTGAGTTTTCAGCTAGCTGAACCAGATATTCACTGCGGAACCTCTTCCTCAAAACTTCACGCAGTTTTTGCAAGTACCTTGACCTCTTCTTCAGATCAGTTGTCCCCATTTGGTCACAATCAGGAAATTCTACTTCCTTGAGGTCCTGAAGAATTAAGGCCGGTGTCGATGGAGTCAGGCTGCTAGGATCATCTGATACATAAGTCAAAGGTCGTGAATTAATTATAGTATCACAGTCACATAGCATAATTGTCAGTTACTCAAAAGTCAACAGGGCTCTTCCAAGTATTCTCAAAAGCAAGGATTTCATTATACCAATAGGTGCTCCCAATAACCACCCCACCGTGTAGCAGCAGAAGGATTGAATTTCCAAACAGTTCATTGTGCTGAGCTGAAAGTATTAATTTTCTCCCAGTCCAATTGTAAAAAACATTAGCTCTACATACAAAGTTAGTCCCGTTATAACTGTATATGAAAGACGGTCTTTCACGTCGAGCTACGAATCTACTTAGGGCCTGTATGAATATATCCGAAGACAATGCGGATACTAGTTCCAGGTGGGCATCACGATACACTTGTACTGATCGCCTCTTTTGAAAGGTAACCAGTAACACTTATTGAGCTTAGTGAAAAGTGGATCTCTAAATCATAACCCACTTACAAAAAGGACTTTAGTGTTTATTAAGAGATTAAAAAAAAACATTATATAAGATTAATTTAAGACTAAGGAGAACAGATTTACATTTACTACATTACCGATTTGTTAAAAGGATTCATAATAGATGTCTCTAAGTAGAGGACCATAGAAACAAAATAAAAATTAATAAAGACAAAGAAAATAGTCTTCAACCATTATACCTTATCCCCTGGTTGGTTTCATTTTAAATCGCGTGGTCTATAGGATGCCGATTGATACAAAACCATAACATAAAAAAACCAGGTCTCATGGTTGACAAATTTTGCGTTACATTACAATACAAAAAAACTACATAATAATAAAAACCTAAACGGTCATATTAGACAAAATGACTACACGGAAACTTTACCTCATAATACCAAAACAAGAAATAAACAAAAAGGAAAAAGACTACATGTTAATTTTGAAACGATTCTTAAATCAAGTTAAAAAGAAGGTAGAAAATAAAATATTATGTCTCACGTTAATTGAATCCAAAGAGAGAATGAACGAGTTCACGGCGTAGTCCCTCTGAACAGTAAATCTAGATTTTTGGTGAGGCCAATCAGCGACAAGTTCGCAAGATAAAAAAGGACCAAAAGCATTATACTTGAAGACTTGACATTTTTAAAATACAAGATATAAAATAATATTAAGGTAAAATTACATATATAAAAAAGGCACAAAGAGATTTAAATACTTAGCACATATTGAATTAATCGTTTATAAAATATTATTAAAACTTTAGTTCCACTAATTCCCATCCAGATCGCCACTTATTCCGGAACTACTTCTTAATTTATAGTTTGTCCGACAGAATTCGTTACTCGCCACTATCAGGAGCTTCAAGGTCGATAGAAATTAGGTCCATTTATAATCAAAAGTACACACTGCACACGTAAAAAGGTATGTCCAGGCTTTTCTTCCATCTCTTAGGTAAAGTGGACCCACCAGATCCACTCCTGTGACTTCAAATACTACGGTGTCACGCACACATTCTGTCTTCAGGTGATGGTGGCACAGACAAATATAAATGTTTGCCTGCAAATCGTTTGCACACAGTTCATTTCATAACAACAGATCGAACGGAACTCCTACCCTTTAAAATCCAGAACCTTTCTCTAAGTAAGCTTAAAATACCCTGCACTCCCACATGATTTGCCTTGACATGTGTCTCATGAATCAATCTGGTGACCACTGGATGATCAGAAGGCAATAAGGCTGGATATCTTAAATCTGACACATCCACCCGTTCCGATAGTCGTGTTTTCAGACGTAGAACATCTTGGCGTCCACAAATAAATTCAGTGACTTGACAGGTTCATATTTTGAGTCTTGAAATGATTATTTCTGAATAAATCTAATGACAAGGATTTCGGCCTCATCCCCTTCAATGGCACTAAGATCTCTCCTTGTCTTCGATTGCATTCTGCAATTAATAATGAATCTGAGCACCCATCTCACAAGACGGAAAATGTTGTGGTACTGAGAAAATAATTGGTAATACCACTCACCCTCGGTGTTCACATTTGGTAGAGTCGTAACCGCGCCTTTTCTTTTATTATGGTAGACAAAATCTTCTTCAACAGAAACAACTTCCGTAGGCCATCGATCTGGAGGAAACTTTAG
This sequence comes from Timema douglasi, assembly GCA_901482245.1. Classification (NCBI taxonomy): domain Eukaryota; kingdom Metazoa; phylum Arthropoda; class Insecta; order Phasmatodea; family Timematidae; genus Timema; species Timema douglasi. The sequence goes on from CABEEJ010002156.1 coordinate 72,155, forward strand.
CCATTCAGGCCCCTCCTACCATCTCACCTGCATCAATTTCTTAGCAGAGCATCCTTGACTTGCTAGATCTTCTGGGTTAAGTGGACCTGGAACGTGGCACCAGTCTTCTTTTGCTGTCTCTTGAACCATATTACGTACAAAAGTAACCCACTGCTCCTCTCTTTGTATCCACGCTAAAACTGTACTTGAATTACTCCATAAACAGAAGTCCGACACAATGAAATCTAAATGTTCCACTATGGAGGAAAACAGTCTAGCCCCAATAATAGCGGCTAAGAGTTCCAAGTGTGGTATGGTGGTCTTTTTGATAGGCGCTACCCTAGCCTTAGCCTGAACAAGTTGAACTTCAATGCAAAGTTCAGTCTTCGATCTCAAATACACAACAGCACCATATGCATCTTCACTGGCATCGCAGAGCGTGTGAAAACTATGCTTCACGTTCTTCTGGATAGTATATCTGAGAATTTCAAAAAAATTTCGTACATTGAAGTCCCTTAGTCCATTTTACAAACCTCTCCTCTTCTTTTGTAGGAACTTCTTCGTCCCAGCATAACTTAGAGGCCCACATCTCTCAAATCAACAGTTTCGGGATCAATGTTACAGGAGCTGTGAAACCATTTGGGTCATACAATTTATGAGCAACATAAAAAATAATTTCTCTTAGTCACATTCTGAAAACCAATTTGAAGAATAAAGGCTAAATTGATGGTCGACATATCAGTTCTACGCCTCCAATGCAAACCTAAAACAGGTGACACTTCACTATTGTCAACTTCAGAGCTAGAATATTCCCATCCTCTCATCTCAAATTTATCTTCAAGCAACAAAGCAGTTAATTCTGTCATAAACTGATGTAGCTCGCTCATCTCATCTATACTTGAGACACAATTGTCAACATAAAAACCCTTGTTTTTTTAAATTGTTTTCTAGGAATACATGCTAATCCCAAAACAGTTCTTTTCAGAATCTCTCAATACTGAGTCTAGATGGTGTTCAATGACAGCTCCTAACAGAAAATAACTGGGTGAAACGTCGAAAACCACACGTGCATTTCTTAGGAATTAGTTTTCCCCATTCGGTGTTTCCCACAATAACCGTACGAAATCTCGATCTCGTTCACAAAGTCCGATCTGCAAGAAAGCTTTATTCGTATCAGCAATAACACCAATAGCTCCCAATTTGAAGCGATGCAGGAGAGACGGAATACAGTCACTAAAGCTCGGCCCTTCCTCTAAGCAATCATTCAGTGAAGGACAAGAATTGATCTTTGCTGAGGCATCAAACACGGGACGAATCTTCGTGGTACCCAGTTCCTTGATCACTAATCGGTGGGGAAGATAATAATGTCCCTTATTACTCTTAGCATTAACAACTTCTTCTATGATTCCCCCTCTCTTCCACTCTTCAAACACTTCTGTGCGGGCTCTTTCTACTTCAAGAAATTTCAATTTCTGGAACGTTGTTTCCAGACGCTTCCGAGTTATTGTGAAATTTTAAGGGAGACGGAAGTGTCCATCCACCCATGGAAGTTCAACTATGTAACGACCATCCACAACCCGTTTGACAGTTTGTTTAAAATGTTCTAATGTTGCCAAATCTCTTTAAGCCTTTGTCCTACACTTCTCTGGGTCCTCGATTCTAAGAACATCAAGATCCCAGAGTGTGTAAATAGACATATATTTAGCAAACAAAGAAGTTATGGTAATGGTTTGTGAAAGTGACTTCTTACACGAAACCCTGCCCAGTAGCGTTTATCCTAAATAGGTGATTACAGTTACCAAACAACATTTAAAAACGACTCTTTCGCCTGTCAGTATTTTTCCCGGAAAATCAGCCCCTATCAAAACTTCTATCGGTCCAACCTCACAATTTATTTCTATATCCAACAGTTGTAGTTCTCTCTTACACAAATCTTTTCTGGCGGAAGGCACAGAACATTAAATCTTGTCATAATCAAGAACTTCAAAGTTGCATGCATAACGGTTTTTGATGTTTACCAACTGGGTTTGAAAACGATTGTGTGAAACTTCACCTGACTGGTTTCCTCCAAACAAAGCATGCTGAATACGTTCTTCCCCCTATTGATGTGTACTCCATTTATCCTACCACTTCCTTCAAAATGTATGATCCCTGAGATCCCGTGTCTATCAGAGATAGAACAGTTCGATTGCCCCTTTTCCTCTTCAACCGTACAGTAAGAGTTTGAAGAAGTACTTCAGAGCAAGAATTATTTGCTAATGTATTCTCCACAGGAACCCTTGTACTTTCAGGTAAGTCTTTCTTCAAATTGTCCATATCTCCAGACTTAAGAACACTAGTTTATAGTTTGGGACAAATTAAAATACTGTGTTTACCATCACAGATTAAACACTTTAGTTTACATCCATTTGCAATGTGTCCACCTTTCAGACAAACAAAACGACAGCTACTTTGCCAATAATTTTAAGCTTCTCAACTCTGGTCAATTTTCTGGCTTTAAAACAATCTACAGAAAAATGTAATGCGTTTCAAAATATACACATCGAAGTGTTTTAACTAGGCCTGTTTCTTGTATCTACTAATGTGGCTGCTGTAGATACCTTTGTTTCTCCATAGCCGAGGATATTCCTCCTCTTACCTTTTACAACTTCCTCTCCACCACTAATATTAACACATTTTATCGCAAAACAAATGTGCTCTTCTTGTTTGACATTCCTCTAGCGAAAGTCCATTAGGCTCTGCAACCGCCCTTCACCTTGACCTGTAGCACCACTACGTTGCCAAGCACGGGGTAAATCTTCTGTCAAGCAGGATTCAACCATTGGGTATAACATTGCCGCATACTTATCAGAGGTGACTTCCAAAGTCTCGAGTGCTCTCAGCTGAGTTTCCAAACGGCCATACATAGTCGATAACAGCATCCCATCCAACAAACTCTGAAGAGTCAGCTTCAATAGTTCCCGCACATAAACTTCGACCAATAAATCATCGCGTCCGAAACGAGATCTCAAACTTTGTATAGCCTTAGGATAATTTTCTTGAGTCTGAGGAAAACTTTTGACCACTTCTCGAGCACTTGAACTAGATAAAGTGGCCTGAATCAAATACTGGAATTTTTCGGATGCATCTAAATCCTCATCTTCATCAATTTTAGTGAATTGGCTCAAAAAAACTCAACCATTCTTTTATGTCACACCCATATTTCTTAAATTCGATCTTGGGAAGTTTGCACTTACATTTTTAACATTGTCTACCTCAATAATCGGTTTGAATACTGGCTGCGGACTCTACATCGGTATCATGCATCACCTTATATTTGCCAATATGAATACACAAAGTTGCCCAATTAGCTTCGTATTCATCCACACTAGCTATTTCGGCACTTGATTAATTTTCCGATGCATCACATTCAAGCAGGATATTCAATATCTGCTCATCTAGGTTTGCAAGTTCAGTTGATTTTCCTTGATTGATTTGTTTCAATAGGTCCTTCTCACCATTAACTGAAAACATATCTATTGTAGTCTTCACAATCTTCGTGAAAGAAGCTCAAATGGTGGCCCTTTTCTTCTTAAACAACAGCAACTCTTTATCTCCATCTATACGTCCTGTCAAGGTCGCCATAGTATCACTTATATTCTATCCGACGTAGTATTTAGGATGCGGCAGAATAGAAGACCAAATTCAATTTTGAGTCTTATCTTCCTCCATGAACTGAGCACCTGCTTGAGGAGAGGAAATACCCCCACCATTCTATTACTTTCCCCACTCTGACATGTGTCACTCTTTTGATCGATTGGTTTTCTGTAAACTAAATGACAAACAAAGCATAGACCTGTCGGCCACCTCTACCTGAAGTTTTGGGTTCGCAAAGTGTTTGAATAAACGGCTACATTGGCTAAGCTTTGGTCCCTGCTTCTTAGAAAACTGCTATATTTTTCTAGTAACTTGAAATAGTTTTAATCTGCGATTAATGAAAACATACTATCATATGCCTATTGCTTATTGCTATGTTGTTTGAAAAACAAATTTGTTACTAATTGAATAATATAACTATCTAGATTTTTAAAATCAATTGGAAAGTTATTCGTGCAGTTTATAAACATGCTGAAAATTGGTTATATTAGAAAATGAGTTAGAAACTTTTTTAAATTATAGTTTAATAATTATGTATCGTGCCCTTTCTGAATACCTACATTGGAAAGTGACTATATAAGCACACGACTCACAAACTAGCGTAATCCTAGGACAGACGTCGAGGCTATAAATTAATTAAAATATGATAAGTATTACTCTCCCAACGGGATTTAACAATTATCTTAGTAAGAGGATGCGCTAAGTATTCGGCTCAGTTATCTTAAGCAGTGGTTCCCAAACCACTATCTTGGTGGTACTCCAAAATACGGAAATTGTTTGGGTGGTACGCCATTCAACAAGTTTGGGAACCAATGATTCTAGAGTGTAAATAAAGGCATAAAAATAAAGGTGTAGCCTATGTAAGCAATTCCTCATTTGATAAAAGTGCATAGTATATTCAGTAGCTACTGTAAAAACGATGTGAGCCAAACACATATGTAGGATTTAATTTTTTACTGCGGGACGGTATTTGGTAGGAAAGAGATTTTTATAGGGGGTAGTTACCCTCCACCCCCTTAACTACCAACAGGAGAGTTTTCAGTGTAGCTTTGGACTTGAGTTAACTCTACCCCCAATGTGTAAAAGATACACATTTTAACATAACTTTTACTAGAAAGCATTGATGTTGAACCAATTTTGGGGAGGCACGCTCTAGTTGATCAATTAATTAACGTGTTTTTCTCTTATTGTACTAGATTAAAGGAACATAACACAATTATATAGAAATATATAGTAGCCATTACAATCAAATACATTTTTAACAGTTGTATTGTAGGAAAAGAGTAAAGCTACAAGACTCTGGAAGTCATTACTATAGCTGGGATTTCTATGTAAATACATATTCTATTCCTTGCCATTTAGATGCTTAGAAAATAGATATCTCAACGAATCGCCATATTAGGGTTAATATAATGTATAAAATAAAAATCAAATTTTATTTGATTATCATTTTATATATTTTTACTTTTTTTACGTGTTTATATTTTTCAAGTGATTTTACATAAATCTACCTACTTTGTGATGTTTTAATATATATTAATACTAATTGCAAATTTGTTGAAAATTTAAACTGTGTTTGATTTGGTTTTGTTTGTATAAATTTGCTGAAAGGAATTTTTTAATGAACTATTGAAAAGGATAAAATCAAACTCGGGTAGTCAAGTGTTTTTTCCACTAAGTACATGCCTTCTCTCTTTACAATGAACCTTTTGATGCATTTTTTAAAAATAATTTTGCAAACAGATAAGGAATTTCGGTCCGGAACCTCACTCCCATCCAACACACTAGTCCAACGACTTACATTCTTATCTTGTAATATCTCCTAATGATTTTAGGTTCACATGGCCGGTTTAAAGTGAAAGTCTAACGGTACGCTACCATCAGATATTTTTATTTTTTTAACCATAACACCAGCCGATTATTCAAGAATAGTATATTAAAGTAATGGGCTGGGATTAACAACTCCTTCAAAGCCGACGGTAAATTCGTAATGTGTCAAGCTTGCAACAAAAAAATGGGACATTCCGTGAAATCACAATTGGAGCAACATGCACACTTCATACTAAAAAATCTAAGTTATTCGAAGAATCCTTTTTTTTAACAAAGATGGAGGTGCCTTCCTTCCAGTTAAAGAAACTAATATGTAAGGACTTGTGTAGTGCAATGGTCGCTGTGAACATCCCATGTTTTAAATTCCAAGTTCCTGAATTTGCATCCTTCTTGTGACAGTAATGAAAGCGACACATTCCTGATCAATCAATACTCAGAAAGAATTATATGCATATACATTATGAAGAAACAATGGAAAGAATAATAAATTACTTAAGAGATTCCATCATATGGGTCGCTGTGGATGAAATGATGGACGTTTAAGGTAATTTTGTTGTGAACCTTGTATTAGGTAAAATAGATCCTAAGGATATTTCCAAACCATATTTGATTTACTGAGAAGTGCTGTAACATAAAGTCCTTTCAACGTAGGAATTGTTTCCTGAAAGGCCTTTTTCCCTACCGGAAATCAATTATATAATAGGATATTGGAGGAAAAAAGACCTTTCAGAGAGTAATTCCTACCGTGAATAGAGTATTAATTCCATTCACGATAGGAATTACTCTCTTAAAGGTCTTTTTTCCTACCAATATCCTACTATATAGTAGATTTATGGTAGGTAAAAAGGCCTTTAAGAAGTCATTTCCTGCGGTGAATGGAATATACTTATCATGTTGCAGGAGTCTTGAATGATGAATTGAAAGTGTTGTGGCCGACAATTAATAAAACAAAGAAGACAAAGAACATACAATTTTAAAAAAAAACATAGACAAACATTATAAGAGGCATAGACCTATATAACAAGATGTGTATTGAAATAATAACTAACAAGTTCATCTATTGAAACAATATGACAAGTAGTTTGATCTTGGATCTAAAGGGGTTTTTCACAAGTCAGTTAAAACAAAGCGTTTTCTTCCCTATGAAATGTGTGTACAGTTTATTTAACAATTACCTAGCTCACACATACCTTATTATATTGGTTGTTGTTGCTGTTGTTGTTTTGATGATGTTGCGGTTGTAGTTGCTGTTGTTGTGGTGGTGTTAGTTGTTGTGGTTGTTTGGTGTTCTATCTCACGACATCCGACATGTCCAGTCCTTTTGTCATTGAAATGAGAAGGCCAATGAGCCCTATTTATTGGTTATAATATAAGTTATAAGTGGATAATTATTTTGATTAACTAACCAAACGGAGACCTATGGGCTATAAAGAGATGGTAAGTGCCCATTAGAGCCTATACTGCTATTTAAGAGTGAGTTGGACATAAGTTTAAGTGTAGATACATTTTAATGGTCAATTAGTGAAATCATTACAAATAATTAATGCTTAATATAAGTGAGTTTGATTTCATCCTGTAATTATTATGAAACATCACGTATGCACAGGAGCCTTAAGTACACAGAAAATTAGTGAGATATAGAACGATCCATAGTTTTTTTTACAGTGTATACAAAAGTATCATCATACTGACCTTAGCACTCGGTGTCAAACATAACCAGGATAGCACTTTGTTTAATGTTTATAAATATCATTTATGCAACAATCGAAACCTACAACACGCTAAACGGATTGCCAAATCCTAGTTCGGAGATCCCAATAGTAACAAGTGTAGCATGGTTAGAGACACTAACTAGAGAAATACATTATACACCATCTAAATTTAATTAGTATACGAGAAAACATTATCTTAAGGGTACCAGCCACTCCAACATAACATAAGTACTTTTTGAGTGGTGCTCGGGTACAGGTGAACCATATGCCCCACTACTAAAGAAAAATATATACTATCATAAATAAAAAATGTATACTATCATAAACGTATTAGGGAAGAGCTGTATGGGCTATTATCAATAATTGACCTTAACTTACACTCGTAACTCCCATGTATTGCCCTAAGTTTAGTTTGCTAAGGGTAACACAATTATGTTACGAAGTGCAACAGAGTACCAAGCGGCTCTTATAAGTACTCTTGTAAGTACTAGACTGAAGTTTACAAGTAAAAGTCTGTTTTCAGTAAATGACCTACAATACGTGAAAAGAGACACAGTACAACAAGTATGATCACTAATAAGATAAATGCATGTATCAAGATAATCATAAGTTTCGGTGCCTAAACTGTATTTTTGAAACACTACCCGAACACGGGATTTAATAATTAGTTACAAGTTACCCTACATGCAATAAGCATAAACAGGTATATACTATAACACAGGATTAACTCTACATGATATAACAATAAACTGGTGATATGTTCGCTGGTCTCGGCCAAATAATGATATGAAGAACGTATCCGTCATCTACAACAAATACACTGTCTTTTGGTGCATTTTCTTTGCAAGGAGAAACTGATTCTAAGACTTCGGCGAGGGCTGATTTCCTCGTATTCCTCGTTGATAGTTCATCAGACAAAAACATAGGTCTAGGTGCTAGTTTATATGAAAAGAACTGCATTAACTTAGATCCAGATAAGAATACATACACTATACGATTAAATAGCTGTTGTTGACTTATTTTCACGCTTTTTGTATGTACTTGTATAGTATTATTCATGGCAGATAAAGGTTTAACTATGTCCTTACGCTTGAGCTTTGTAGCTCCGAAAGTGCCACCGCTCATGTTTTTCTTGCATTCTGAACCTATTTCCAGAGCTTTATCACAGTTAATAGATTCTTCTCCTACAAGACCAGTCGACAAGCTGATTAACTCATTTGATGAACGATAGGCAAGTGAATGATAAACATCAAACCAAGAGGGAAATGTTTGTATGTAACGATCATCCCTAGATTGCCTGCCTGAACGAAGCTCCACATATTGTTCGGAGGTGATATTTCTCGTCCCACAAATATTCTCCAGAGCACAAGATATCTCTAGCATATCCAGGATATAATTTCTTCGGATAAAGAGGATGGAGGTCATGGATTTATTAAGAGCTAAAAGAGGGTGGGGCTTAAGAGGATTTTGACATGTTGTAAAGCATATAATTCTGAGTTAATCTTGAAATTTTCAGTGTTCTTCTAATTTTTTTCCCGCCTTAAAATAATCTTTAGGTATTTAGGTAAATTTTTGAACTTTGGGGTCTTCTAAAAAAAAGCCAAGCCTAGGACGTTAAGGGACTTTTGATATGTTGTAAGTCATGCAATTCTGAGCCGATCCTGAAATTGTCAGAATTCTCAGAATTTTGTCCAGATTATTTGCTAATAATCCTGGGCTATTAATCAAGTTGTTTGGATCATATTGGGGCTGAGTAAAATATTCATAACCGTCACAATAGGTTTGAAAATATTACTTTGATTCATTAAAATACCTTAACGGGGATTGTAAATAGAAAATTTTTGAAAAAAAAATCAACTGTCACAACCCCTGAGCCATGTTTGAATATCTATTTTAAATTACAAAACTCGAGTGGACGCACGCACTAAAATTGCTGGCTTAGCATGTGTGAAGTAACGTCCTAGAAAGGTTACAGGAGAGCACTGACAATTTATAACAATAATTGAACTAGTTGGCCAGAAAGGGGGCCATAGCGTGGGGTTGAGAAATGTTATAACAAATCAATGTTAGTAAATATCTAAATAAATCTTAATGTTTGGATGAAAATTAATTCATTAATTCTTGTACATATTCACACGGTTAATTTTGTTTGAATTTTTTAATAATGATAATTAACAATGAAGAAAAGTAGAACTCCTTTTCAGTTTTAATGAAAGCGTGAAATAATAATTCAGGCTAATAAAATGAGTAATTGGAAGTTCATTTTGTATTAATTATTGTTAGTGAGTAACTTAAAATAGTCCTTTCTAAATAATTATTGTTATAAATCATAATATCACGTTTGGGAACATTAAACATATTAATACATATTTAAAATCAATAAATAATGAAAAAACTAGAGATGGGTCGAATCCACTATTTCTCGAATCCGAATCTCGAATCCGAATCTACATTTTATTTTCGAATCTCGAATCCGAATCCTAGCAAATCGTTTTAAATTTTAATTATTTACAAATAGACCTACATTACAAAATATAGGTCTAAACTGTGAATTGAGATTTATTTCAATTGTACTTTCAATTTTAATCAACCCCAACCACCCCTCACAAAATACAGGTTAAAATCCGGCCAAATTAAACAATCTAGACTCTTATTAATGTTTAAAAATCAAATAAATTAAAATTTGAGTGTCTTTTAGTTATTTTTAAAAGTGTTGTTAGAATG